>JACCPG010009624.1:0-25321 GCA_016069955.1 Drepana arcuata | reverse complement strand
ACGTAATTTATATATATATTAAGATTTGTCAATGTTAATAGAAGGTGATAGATATCACCGCTCTTCACTGCTATAGCGTGAAATATAACCTCAAATACAGTAAGCTTGCTGGTAGGAAAGTAAATTGTTCCTAAAACCCATTTTCCTCGGGTCCGGGCCATTTGTCGAGCCAAGCACCTACTCTGGGGCCAGTCAATATTGGTTCACTAAATTCCACCTCTCAATAAAAACTCACATAAAATAGAGTACGTGATTTACTTGACTTGCGTCGGCCACATTACTAGAGGGTGATCGTAAGTAGAAAATATTGTAGAGGTGAAATTTAAAAACTAAGCGTGTAATTATAACTTGTATAACGAGACTCTATTCACCAGGGTAGCCGCTTCAAATCAGACATCTGTTTGCAGCCATTATTGCATATTGGTAACGGGGAAGTAGGTTTACTATTCGCGCTGCAAGCATCGATGTTAACGGTACTGCTTACGATCATAAAGTTTATTGTTTGCTACTTACGAATCTAAAGAAAGATACTTGTACCAATATACTTCAATATACTCTAGACTCTACTCTACTTGCGAGTGGAGAACTAGATGAGTCACGTTTAAAAACAAACTGGAAATATGTTTTGTCTAACCTAAGCAATATGTATTCTGTACAGAAACAAATTGATCCACATTAACAAAAGTAATTTACTAGGTTAGAACGGTAGATTTATAGGGCACAGGGCGGGCGGCGTGGCGGGGCGGGCGGTCGGACCCACATCCACTCTACACATTAGTCTTGGCCCATTTCCTTTCCGAGTGGTGCTCAGTTTGCGCAGCTCCTACTTACTGGCTCTTAAATAAATACCACACGTTGCCGCCAACAACACTTCACACTTTACTCAGTACGAACACTATTTATGGCGCTCGTATAAAACTGACGGATTTATAGTTCCCTCCAACGCCAACGGATTAAAGATTGTTCGCGAGAGAAGACAAGAAATGAAAAACTTTTCTTAACAGGCTTCCAGTCAGACAGTATCGACCAAGTTCAA
Organism: Drepana arcuata; assembly: GCA_016069955.1. NCBI lineage: Eukaryota > Metazoa > Arthropoda > Insecta > Lepidoptera > Drepanidae > Drepana > Drepana arcuata. Next base: position 24,285 of record JACCPG010009624.1, on the reverse strand, counting down.
ATACCAATCTTATGTCGTCTTTTTAAGACCTGCACCACAGTGTCATCCGTGAAAGTTTAATTATAAGTACATTTTTACGATTACTGCTCCGCTTCCGCTTGGACTACCTATAACATATATAAGAAAGCGTAATAACATATATATGGCCTAGAGCCTTCCTCAATAAACGAGTTATCAGTGAAAAAAAAACAAACTGCCTCTTTATAATATGCCTAGATTACATGTATAGTACTTATACCTGTGCTATAGCGCCGTGGTGGCCGAGTGGTTCGAGCAGTTGCCTGCGACGCAAAAGTCGCAAGTTCGAATCCCGCCTGTACCAATGAGTTTTTACCTGTACTGAGTTTTTCTGAACTTAAGTACAGTGATTAGTCACACCACGAGCTTTACGGTGAAGGAAAACATCGAGAGGAAACCTACATACGTCTGAGAAGAAATTCAAAGGCGTATGTATAGTTGTGCTCGAGTAACGGCGATGGACTCGCCATCTGTCACGTTGGCACTTAATATACCTCTGGCGGAAAGTGGGTGTGTGGGTATAACCTATACACCTCTGCCTACCCCTTCGGGGACCCTTGTGGGAAGGCGTGAGGATATAATATTATATATTATATTATTACTTATACCTACTTAGATTACATGGAGGCAAATTTCCATTTGGGTGCAAAAAACGGACTTGTTTTAAAATGATGACTTTCCGCCTAATATATATATTTTATCGTCGCCGTTAGTCAAGCAGCAACATCACGTAAGCAGGTTCCCTCTCAATGTTTTCCTTCATCGTAGACCTATCTCGTGTGACCTATCACTGTACTTAAGTTCAGAAAAACTCATTGGTACAGTCAGGACTCGAACTTGCAATCTTTATGATGTAGGTAACTACTCTAACCCCTCGGCCACTATGGCTTTTAACTTATACCTAGCGTACCTAACTTCCTACTAATATATACTAATGCTTATACTTTAAGTGTAAACTACATAATCACAGCTACACGTCAGTTGAACAAAATACGCTGCTTATCTATGGCTCGCGTGCTAGGAAGTGAGCTAATAGCCCATTAGAACAAACAGCCGGATTGTTTTGTGTCGTGTCGGAGCCGGCCCGCGCCCGTCACATCTGACACCTGCGAATTATCTACACAGGAGGCACACAAAGTAATTGTGTAACTGCTGTTTGCTATATAATATTTGTGAACAACGTAGAGGAAGTCCACGTTCCAACTACCTAGATCAAATCGATCGGACGCTCAAGGACGGGAACGTTAGGAGTACTCGAAACCGACGAGCATGTATGAAGAGACTGATGAATGTGGACGAAGCGAAAGAGGTATGTAAGTCTAGAGAGAACTGGCGCTCTATACTCTCTGCCTACCTCATTAGGGACTCGGCGTGATAATATGTACCTATGTATGTATGTAACAACATTACGTCAGACGCAGAATTGTCAAATCTAACCAATGTTGTTGCTGAAGCCAAGATTACATATTCGAAACCCTGTATTAATTAGTTTTTTGTAAATAGGTAGTTACGTACCAAGTGTATAATAGTATAGTAAATGAAACCATCGACTGAAAACCTGCATACCTGTTAAACTTGAACTAACGCTTGAGAGGTGAAGAGGAGAATGAAAGAGCACTGTTCTAGTCAATGCCGGATTTGGAGGTGTGGAGGCCTCGGGGCAACAAAGCACTGGAGGCCCATGGCCCCAAATTATTAAAAAAAAGAAATGGTATTTATTTTTCGTCGAGTTTTCCAATAAATAATGTATTGTGAAACCAAGTACAAACACATACATTTAATCGAACACACTATATATATTTGAAGTTAAATTATAGCGTTAACGTAAACGAGAAAGAAAAATCTGAGCAGAAGTTATTTACTAGTCTGAATTTGTTTTTTTTGTTAACGTCTCAATTTGGGGACCCCTCTTTCGTTGAGGCCCCGGGTGTGTTGCCCAGTTGCCTTGCCCTAAATCTAGCCCTGGTTCTAGGTTCTAATATGTAACTAAAATGTCCCGTGTTCTTGGCTTATCGCCAACTTGTTTCCCATTATGAAATATTATAAGCAATAAACGACCATCCTTTGTCGCTGAATTTGTCTTCTCACAGCGGGAGGCAATGTCATCTATTTATGGCTTACCAAAACATTTACCCTATTATTGTTGCGTTGTTATGGCTGTATTAAAAGGCTATAAAATTTATGATGCTTGCATATTTTGCGTGATTGAAAAAGCCACTGTGTCGTCTAATACTTAGGACTGATAATTGTTTGTGTATCCGCGATGCAGGGTAGGATGACAAGCGCGAGTGAACTCCCCCTCGATCAGAGGCGAGAAGTCGCAGTGGAGTCAGCATATTGTCCCAGTTACCCGAGTAGGGGACACACGACAAAGGGGTGCCTGAATAGAATGCCAAATTGATTGTGATTTGCTGCAGTACAACATTGTGAATGGAATTAAATTTAATTTCACGGAAGCGATAGCGGTTATCATTAGACACGGCTTTTTGTACGTAGATGTGGCTAGACGTGTGTAGGTAATAACTGAATGCATTTAAAATTTGCAATATTTTGTTGAATATCTAAAAGCAATACAATTTACGTTTGTATTTATAACGGAAATAATATTTCAATAAAGAGAAAAACAAGAGTTGTATATACTCTCTACTAGATGGCGCTAGTGTTAGTCAATCGTTCAGAAGATAATTTTAAAGTTGGGTATTCACGTCTGCTGCTGTTAGTGGATTATTAAATGTTGCCATATTCATTATCCGTAATTGAGCTTGTTCATTACATCAAGCACTTATATACGTAATATATATTGAAGTATAAAACTCAGACGGAAAGTGAGTGTACTATCTTTATCTACACCTCTATCTATCCCTTCGCTGACCCTTGTGGGAAGGCGTGAGCATTATTATTATTAAATGTATTTAAAGGATTCACAATACTTTCTATCAAGAGAGTAGTGTTGTTGAGTCATTCGACTAATCAAATGCAAATTCAAACTTGCGAGTTCAATCCCCAGCGGGTTGTACCAATGTAAGTGGGTACAAGATTAAAATCAAGATCTTAGGCAGAATGTTAGGCAGTAGATACGGTGAAAGAAAACATGCAAAGGTTTGGAAGGAAAATTAAAGACGTATGTAGGTCTCAGAGACGGCAACTGGCTCACCATCAGCTTAGTTGGCATCTAAACTACACATCCAAAACATTTAGGTTATGCTTTAAATATACATTTTGTTAAAATACTCGACCCGCTCTGGGATGGCGTGAAGCCAAGATGAGCAATTAATTAATTAAAACCCTCGCCTCTGACGTCATACGTATGTAAAGACGGTGAATCGAATACCCTAAACGATCACACCTAATCACCTTCAAGTGAGATTAACGCTCAGTTTGACATGATGGATGAGATCACAAAATTTGTTTGATTAGTTGCGGACTCACCATCAACAGTATGTGGAGTATCCAAGCTTTTTGTATGCGTTATTAGATATTATTAACGACAGGTTTGTTTTATTTGTAATGGCACGCTGTTAGCAGGTACACACAAGGTAAATGGGCTACTCAAATATTTTGGGCTAGATTTATTGTCTTAATGATCAAAAAGCATTACTGGTACCTAATTACCGAGCGAATATAAATTTTTACATTGGTTCTATTTTATAGATATATTACCTATATAATTTTGCAAACATTTACATCAATTTATTAATTCAATAAACAAAAAACATACAAAAAAATCTGAGTTAATTTCGAATCGAAACCATATACGCATCCTTATCACACGTATACTGCTGTCCCTGTCCAACTGCGCCGTCGAGTCTACGCCGGAGTGCGGACGAGCAACGAGGATTGCACGAAGGACGTTTAAAAATAAATTATCCCCCGCTTGTAATTACAGCGAGAGAGCTCTCGCTAATATGATAAATACTTATTTGTCATTTCAACTGCCTGAGCCTTCTGTCTTTATAATAACTAATTGGTCGACGGTTCAAATGTTATTTAAAAGGAATTTAAATACTTTTGTGTTTTGCCAAGATGCGCAAAGTAAGGTAATGGCTTCGTTTATACAATGGCTGCTTACTTATCTGGGAAAGATATTAGGTACTCGTGTCGGCGACCTTATGTTGAGGGGAAAATGTTCCCCCATACAGGAATGTGTGTACTATTACATTTACTTTACGTTTCACTTTTCGCAGACTTACCTGTGCAAATTAGAGATCTTCTCTGCTGCTCTAGTGTTAATGATATAACTCTATGGTAGTTGTATGTATAATGAACTTAGAAACAAGTCTTTTGAAATAATATTTACCTAATTTTATATATGTATATGAAATCTTATTAAAATAATAGTAAAATTAATCTCCATATTATCCTATCGTCTAATTATTATCACTGGTTAATTAATTCTGTCACACATATTTTACTTTTAAACCGGCTTTTAAAGCGTTCCCTATGCCGCGTGAAGTTTACGATGGCGTTTAAGTGAAATAAATAAATCAAAAGTTGACTAGCGCTCTTTGCCATGGAGTGTAATTTGTGGAAGATGCCTGTTTGCACTGATATACTGCTTGCCTTGGGTCCGAGAGCCACCTCCTAGATATTACTTACGTACTCATTGTACTGAAAAAAGTTCTTATGCCTATACATAAATAATAAAAAAGATGAGATTGGCGTAGCAGACATACAAATCGAAAGAGTAGAGTATGCAAGTCTCGAGAGGACTCGGCGTGTGTGTAGGTATTAATATAAGACTTATGTAAGTAATATTCTAGTCTATAACTCTAAGGCGACAAGGCAATTAGGTTACCTATATTGATTAGAATAGGTACACCTAAAATAATATTGAGTGTGGTGATCAATGATGTCTATCACCTATATATTAAACCTCATTGGTGGTCGAGTATTTCGAACCACTAACTTCTAACTTGTAGTAAACTGCAGTTGTACAAAAATGCATTTTATGTCTAGTATTTTATGTATAGGAACTAGATTAAATAAATAAAACATTGCCGCAAAAGCATCAAAACTATTCAAACAAGATTAACACTTGACTATCCAAGGTGACGTCATCACGAGCCAGTCTGCTCAGTCAATGTGAATCATACCTATAACAAGGAACCCTGTACTCGTGTATACTGATAGTAATTTCACGCGTCGAAGTGTGATTTTTCACGTTTTCTCCCGAGATGCTAACGTGACCCGGAGCGGGCTCCATTTATGATCGCTGCACCGAAATGGCCGACAAATGGCGGCCAAATGAGAGGCTTCGTCCGCCGATGTCGGCCGAGCTCCATTCGACGCCCGCTTTTAAAAAATTACTCCTCGTCATAATGGGTTTCCACGTTATACATCGATATCAATCCAATGTAATAGCAAGAGTGGATTTATTTCTGGCAGGCAATGTATAACGTATATTATATGGAATGCCCCAAGTTCTCGTGGTAGAGGTGGCCCGAGGCACATTTGATTATACGTTGAGAGAGGGCTAATCGCGCTCGACGGCCGAACACCTCGAGATCAAACACGAGGCGCGCCGCCAGATATTTTTGTTTCTATTAAACAACACCCGACGTAATAATGTTTAACAATCGTGCAGCGATAATTTGAACAGGGGAAGGAGTGGACTCTCTTTGTAAGTATTTTTTTTATACTACTTATACATAATGTTATTATTTCTACTTGTACGATACATTATCTTATACGAAACTCGTTTTTAATAAGTGGAAACATTTTTTATTATCTTTAATTGAAGAATTCATTATTAAATAAAGACTAAATATACGGCATATGCAGCTACACATTCTTCAGTTTAGATATCATTTATCTTGACTACAGAATATTTTAATCAATTGCACACGAATCTCACGTATAAAAACAGTATGAGTAATGTAAGATATGATTCGAGTGCTCGAAGCTCGAATCAAAAATCATTATTAGCACAGGCGACTCCACCGCGTAGCCTATTCTTTAGTGCAGATAAGTGGTCATCTGAGGATCACGGATTGTTATTAAATATTTGTGTAGAGATGCGATTAGCCGCTCACTGGCTAATTCATCTCGCTGCCGACCGACGCATACTCGTGACGAGCTGATGAGGGCAACTAGGCAACTAGGCAACTAGGCATATCCTATTCAGGACTGTCGCTGCTATTCGATAAGTGACTCTTAAGTGTAAACGATAAACAGTTATACCGGTTCCAAATTAGTAAGTAAGCAGAATGTACAGGTTTTTGGTGTGCTTCAGTGTAATTATTGCTTTATGTGTTTGATTAAATAAAAAACAAAGAAACATCGATAAGTGTTAGGTCACATTATAAAAAGATATTACCTTCTTGAAATTGGTATACTCATATATATCCTCACGCCTTCCCACAAGGGTCCCCGAAGGGGTAGGCAGAGGTGTATAGGTAATACCCACACACCCACTTTCCGGCAGAGGTATATTAGATGCCAACGTGACAGATGGCGAGTCCATCGCCGTTACTCAAGCACGACTATACATACGCCTTTGAATTTCTTCTCAGACGTATGCAGGTTTCCTCTCGATGTTTTCCTTCACCGTAAAGCTCGTGGTGTGACTAATCACTGTACTTAAGTTCAGAAAAACTCATTGGTACAGTCGGGATTCGAACTTGCGACGTTTGCGTCACAGGCAACTGCTCGAACCACTCGGCCACCACGGCTCCAATATGTGGTATACCTATAGTTAAATTATTATCCTCAGTTACTAATTAAAAATAAATAATGACATAAATTTGGGCTCAGAAATGGTTTTCTCTTTCCGGCAATAATGTCAGTCATTAAGTTAATAAAAGTCTAGCCATAAAAGTTTAAACTTGCACGGATTGAAATTATTACCCAACATAAAGCCACCATAAATTCGGAAGGCGTGTGGAAGAAGCGGTAGAGGAATACCACGTCCCAACTCACTAGGTCATATCGATCGGATACCTAAGGATGGGAACGTCAAGAGAATTTGAAACCGCCAAGCATATATGAAGAGACTTATGAATGTGAACGAAGCGAAAGACGTATGAATGTAGAGAGAACTGGCGCTTTACTCTCTCTGCCTGCCCCATTAACCACTCAGCGTGATGATATGTATGTATAACTACGGAAATATAACAAGGAGATATCATTCCTCGTTTGGTGATTAATAACAGATACTCAACTCGGATGAATCGTACTTAAAGCGGCATCGTAAACATTATTTGGCAATAAAGCCTTCGCGTACAAGAATAAAAAAGCGCGTATATTGTTTGGTACGCTTCGATCCATATATCTCTCGCAAACCCGAGCATTGTTACTTGTCCTACTAATATTACTAATGCAACTGTTTGTGAGGGCGTTTGTTCCTCTTTCTAAGAAACTACAGAATTTTATTGTAGAAAATTCGGCGCAAAGTCAGATTTATTAGTTGGATTAACACATAATTTACGTTTTAATAAAGAAAAATCTACAAACGAAATTATTTTTTACGCAGGAGAAACCGTAGCGCATAGCTAGTTATAAATAAAAGTGCTAAACGCCGGTGTTATTGTCTATTTAGAATTATTTTCGTCGGCGCGGCGCAGCACAATGGGCCGGCTGGCTCAAAGCGACGCGATGGTTATCGGCGGGCGCATTAATACGCAACGGACACGCCCAGATCACGAAATACTAGATCCGTTTGTGTTACGATACGTACCCGTATCGTGTTGTGTTGTGCGACCTTTACATCCTGTGCTATTCAATTGATGCTGGGTCTAGCTTTGAATTCATACGTACCTAGTCTATTGTCTTGTTTTTCTCACCTCGTTTCAGTTTTGTTTTTTTGTTTTTAAGAAGAGTGCATTGACCACGTCTTTTCTCTACTACTCTTGTGTTCAATAAAATATGTTTGATTGATTACAAAACACTTAATTTGTTTATTTTTGCACCTTTGCCTTTACAGAACAAAAGACATCAACGAAGCATTAATCACTTTACAAAATAAACAAATGAAAACGAGGAAAAGTTTACGTACTTACAACATCATTAATCAAATCTGTCGAAGGATTAACATAATAAAAATAATACAATACGCGAAAAGCTGAAGAGTTTTTGCTTCGGTATTAATAAGTCCAAATGAGCAAGAAAGTGAGTGTATTCATTCAAACAAATTAGAACTGGTCAACCCACTGTAGGACATAGCTCTCTAACTCTGTTTGGTATATAGTAAAGAGAAAAATACGTCTTTGAAATTAAATTTCAAATTTCGGTGGTTAAAACCAAAGAATCAGCTCATACGTACGAGTATATACCTACACTTAATAAGGGTATTGAAGAAAATCATCTTTCAATAAAAAATATTAAAACCAACCTAACCAAGAAAACTTCCAGCACAGTTTTATAAAACCCACTACAATATCAACAAAAAACCTGTTCATAAGCAACGAAGTTATCCGCGAACAAACTCCTCCTTTATGGAAGTCGGTTAAAAAAAGCAACACCGATTACGAGATATACACATATATTTGAAACAATAGACTAGGTACATATAAAATAGTCGGACAAAGGTCCCAAATAAAAACATTAAAGCTAATTACTTGCTTAAGCAATTTAGATTAGTCAAAGATAAATTTACTGCATTGTGATATTGGCAACAATTATTAGTATTATTTAACGGTTGTTGATTCAATGGAATTCATGCAAGTAAAACGTTATTATAAGTCGGTACTTAAAATAAAGGCAACCTCGCTGGCGAGACTCGACACGAATAAGTTGTAGGTCATTCTCAATTTCTTTTATATAATATTCATTATTTGATACCACGTAAATGTAAAATTATACTCCAAATAAAAAAAATGGTATACATGAGATATTTGAGTACATCTAGCCGCATCAGATGAAGTGCATCGTATAATTACGATAGAACTTCACTTTGGGTAAGTTCGCTTAATTAATACTGTTGGGAAGCGAATGCGAATTCGAAAAAGCGAAGCAAACTGCACACCTTGCTTCGTCGTGATGAAATTCTGTAAGAAATCAATAGGCTCCTAAAGTCCGTCACTTTAAAGAGTTCAGTGAAAGTTCATACATAGAATGGAGCAATATGGTTAAGTCAAATGTAGAGATTTAATAAGTACATATCTCGCTATTCGTGAGCAGCAACCTCGTGCGGGCATTGCAATCTCTGTATAGGGATTCTAGTGCTTGTGTGAGGATAAACGGGGCCTACACTGAATGGTTTAATATCGAAAGAGGTGTTAGACAGGGATGTGTAGCGTCACCGTGGCTGTTTAATCTGTTCATGAACAATTGCTTGACAGATTTAAAAGAGAATGAAAGTGGGTTGAGAATGAATGAGTTACTCGTCAAGTGTTTTATGTATGCTGATGACCAGGTATTACTTGCGTCTACGGCCGAGGAGTTGCAGGAGATGGTAACTGCTATGAGTGGAGCTTTTATTAGAAAGGGAATGAAGATGAATGTAAAAAAGACGAAGGTATTGGTGTTTGAAAGAGATGAGGCAGTGTCAGAGTGTAATATCGTGATTGGAGATGAACAAATTGAACAGGTAAATGAGTTTGTGTATCTGGGTTCAAAGTTTACAAGAGATGGAAAGTGTGAGAGTGATATTGAAAGAAGAGTGAATGCAGGAAACATGGTGAATGGGGCTTTGCACTCCTTCATGGGCAGTCGGAATGTGTCTTTTAAGGCTCGTTTGGCTGTGCATGGGGGAGTGTTGGTTCCGACACTCATGTACGGAAGTGAAAGTTGGGTATGGCAGAAAAGCATGAAAGCCGAATAAATGCAGTTGAGATGAGAGCGTTAAGAAGTATGATAGGAGTTAAGCTGAGTGACAGGATAAGAAATAGTGAGATAAGGAAACGTTGTGGTCTGAAAGAAGATGTAGTGACAAAAATTGAGAAAGGTATGCTGAGATGGTTTGGCCATGTCGAGAGAATGAATGAAGAACGATTGACGAAAAAGTGTATAAGGCGAGTGTGAATGAAAGTGTTGGAAGGGGTAGACCTAGACGGACGTTTCTAGACCAAATTAGGGACGTCTTGAAAAAAGGTCAGGTCAAGAGCACCCTAAACCGAAGAGCATGTATGAAGAGAATAATGAAAGTGGACGAAGCGAAAGAAGTATGTAAGGATCGTAGCAAGTGGAAAGAAGTGGTCTCTGCCTACCCCTACGGGAAAGAGGCGTGATTATATGTATGTATGTATGTATGTATATCTCGCTCAGAGAATCAGCATTGCTATCCAGCGTGGCAATGCTGCTAGTCTTCTTGGCACGTTGCCACCAATTTTGTTGATACCAATTTGGGACAAATATTTTATCTGTAAGTAGTTAGTTTCAACTGTTCTTTGTAAATTTTGCCTTTGAACTATTGTAATGATTTGTAATTATAATATACAGGAAATCAACCAGTTTCTACAACACAGCCGGTGAGTCGCAAGGAGAACTCATTCATTGTTTTTTTTTTCATAAAAAGCTTTACAGGTTAATTGGTATATTTTACAACAAACATCAATGAGTGCGCACGACCCAATATTCCCAGAACTTGGTACAATAAATTTGTAAACGATACCACAAAACTTCTGTATGGATAAAAAATACGGGGCTGATGTAACTCATCGCCGATAACATACCCCTAGGTTTGAATACATCGCTCGAGTGGACCGAGAAGTCAGATTTTAGTCTATACATGTGCAGTAATGGAATATATTATTGGTATATTAACGTCTAAATAAAAGCATGGATTCAGACACCTGTTCTTCGCGCGGCATTTTATGAGTTTATAGCATTACACCTCTCGGGTCAGAACAGACCCCTGTTGATAATTGCTTCATGAATGCTCGTAAACGATCAGTTTATTAGGAGTGGACTACTCGCCTCAGACTACATTCAAATGGCATTAAGTATTTAGACACATTTAAAATTAAATACATAAAGATCGCAAGTGCAAACCCCGACTGTACCAATGATATTTTGACCACGAGCTTTACGGTCACGGAAAACATCGAGAGGGAACCAGAATTCGTCTAAGAAGCGATTCAAAGGCGTATGTATAGTAGCGCTTGAGTAACGGCGATGGACTCGCCATCTGTCACGTGACACGTGACCGAATCTGTAACGTAAACCTGAATGAATCATGTAAGTCTCTTCAAACAACCGTTTGACACCTTACCAGCATCTCATATCAGTTTGAGGTGCACCTCAAATAAGCATATCACTTCAATAGCTTAGCTTATACCTGTTCACATAAAAGGCTTTTTTCTATCGCAAACAAACTGGAAAGGGCCAAGCCAGAAATCCTATTATATGAATGAGTTCTCAAAGCAAATAGAGGAAAAAGGTGTTTTAAATGTGGCCACACGGGCGAGCCAACAATGGCAACAATACGGGCGCGGGTAATCTCATCGTCATTAATAAGGCTCTTCACAGGCAGTGTTAACATGACAAATGCGGCGGCGGCTCAAAGCGGGCGGCGCGGCGGGGCGCCCCACTGCGCCATGCTCATTTCACTTCGCCGCCCAGGAACTTGCAGAGGCAGAGAAAATTATACAAGAGACCTATTGGTACCACGTGACCAACCTAAATGTAGCATATGCGTTTACATAGGTAATAAAAGTAGCTTAGTGTAGCGCAATGCAATAATCGCCTCCATTTTAACACATGATCTAAACAATAAGTTATACATAATAATGTAATTTTGAATAAACAATTTGAAGCTTAAAATATATGTACAAACATAAGCAATACCGTTCATATGTAAGATAATAATATAAGATTCCCAAATGCACTTCTACTTGAACTCGCACACAAAGGAGTGCGAGTTCGATAGAGAGAGGTAGAGAGAAGATTCAGGAGATCATTGAACGAGGTGAGGAGGCAGGGCGAGTGAGCATAAAAATGCGAACTTGCGACCTTTGCGTCGCAGGCAACTGCTCGAACCACTCGGCCACCACGGCTCTTAAGTATATCTTAACAGATATATTTCTTATCTTAGCACGTCTGGGCTACTATTAAGAAAGTTTAAAGTAGGTAGTAGTAGAAATAGATCGACCACTCAAGGATACATACAAGCATACTCAAAGACAGATGAATGTAGATTAGGTATGGGAAAGAGGTCTGTAGATCTGTAAGTGGAGAACTCTACTGTCACTGCCTATCCCATGAGGGACTCAGTATGATGATTTGTATATATGTTATTGTCCAGAACAATGCCACTTTTGAGCAAATAGCTCGTTACTATGACGCTCGGCAGTAGCGGGCCCGGAGCGCGTGCAATTATTGCCAGTATAAAATTAAATTAACACACACGCACGCCATGTAACTCGGGGGAGGGTTGACCACCAACTGACAGTAACCTCCTACCGTTTGATACTAGGCTTTATGGACAGGTATTTTAAATCGTAGATAGGGGTCCTCTTAAGCTGGTTCCACGGTCAGCCATTTTGCTTCGTGAACTAATTGCAGGTCCTTTAGTAGTCATTTCATCGGTCGCAACAGAAACGTCTTTGTATATGCCCATTACAATGCGGTTTGTATTTTTCGAATTATCACTTGGTGCGTTTCCGTTTCTCTATTGTTATTTCATGATTGGGTGCAACTGCGAACCGTGAACATATGTGGTAATTGGCGCTCAGTACCTATTTGTGCCAATTAAACTAGGTTCTTGCAATTTTGTACGCGTTTTCACAAGCTACATATTGTATCTTTAAGTTTGAGAAGGCATTGTACTTGTACTTGTGTTCCCACAATAATATTCCCCGAAAGCGTAGGCAGAGGTGTATCTGCGCACCTTAATATATTTGGCGGCATTCCAGCGAAAAAAAAACATAGCCGAGGTGGCCAATTTTTTCGAGTAAATGTCTAAAAGGGAGCTAGAGCTTACAAAAAGATACCGTTGAAATCCCGACTGTAGGTGCTCATGAAAAAATACAGTACAATCTCCATAATTGAATGTATCAATAACGTCAAGTAGGTAATCGTTGGTGTTGCGTTGGTGTGGCCAGAAAAAAAATGTTATACTTTTGGCTTGAAGGCATTCTTTCTTCATTATTATTCATTCTTTTCCATTATCCGTGTTTGTACCTACGTCTCGAGTTCTTGCGAAAACACACCATATATAAGGTATAGGTAGCAGGGCCGCCGTAAGCGGGCGTGCAAGGCGTGCACCGCACGCGGGCGGCACGTCCAGGGGGGCGGCAAATCGAGCGACTCATACCTAATTCAAGTCATTGTACCCCTGACCGGTCGACTCCTACGCAGAAGGCCCCCATAGGATACCAACTTGGGGCGCCTGCAGCGGGCTAGCCGGTCACCGGCTAGGTAGCGCGCGACCAATAGGCATTTTATATATTTTTTTTATTTTTCATAAGGAGGAAACACAATTTTTTTTATGAGGTAAAAAAATCTATTATATAATTCATATTCATATTCAAAATTTCGCAAATGTAAAGGCAAGAAGAGTTACCGTCATTCACGCCAGTTGATTTGTGAATATCTTAATTGTGGATTCGATCTAAGATCGTTACTCACGCACATTTTTTGAAGAGATCGCATCTCAACTGCATTCAAGCTTCCTATGACATACCCAGGATTCGCCGCCATACAATTAAGTATGCACCAATATCGCATGGTGGACAGCAACTCGAAAATTCTTGCTCAGAATTTTATTGCCCATCAACGCCGACATGGCCCCATTCACCTTATTACCGGCAGTTATTCTTCTTTCAATATCTTTTTCATACTTTCCATCTCGTGTGAACATGCTTCTTCGATATACAAATTCATTCACTTGCTCTAGAATTTGCCCATTTACCGAAATAACACACTCGGTCACTTGTTCATCTCTTTCGAATACTAGAAACTTAGTCTTGCCAGCGTTTAGACGCAGCCCCTTCTTTTCACATTCTTCTTTCATTATGGTAACTAGTGACTGCAATTCGCCCTCTGATGACGCCAGTAAAACCGCGTCATCGGCGCGGCGTATAGAAGACAGTTGACAACTAAGTTTCCCATTTCCACTCCACATCCGTTCGTTTTTAAAGGCTCTCAGACAGTTATCTAGATATATAATGAACAGGCAGGCAAACATGATATACCATTGTTTGACCCCTCGTCTGTACATCAAACCAGGGTGACATCAAGGGTGATTTCGCGGCATGCAGTAGGGAACTACTTACTACTCACTCCATATCCAGGCAACACGTCCCAGAGTTCCTTTCGTACGACTCTATCAAATGCCTTCTCTAAGTCGACGAAAGCGCAGAAAACTTTCTAGCTAACATCCAAAAACCTTTCCACGATTCCTCGAAGCGAGAAGGTTTGATCCATACAACCTTTTCCTGGTCTAAATCCACCTTGAGATTCCCAGATAAACCTTTCGCAAGAGCAATGCAAGATACTTTTTATAAAAATACATATGTTACTTAAAATAAATGTTTTATCTGGGTTGTTTTTTCCCCACCATAATGAGAAAACATTGATTATCCTTTTTTTGACAAAACTCAAGAGTAAGTAGGCGTAGGGCGGCAAAATCGGTATTGCACGCGGGCGACAAAACAGCTAGCGGCGGGCCTGATAGGTAGTAATATCGTTATTAAGAATCTTTATATCAAATAAGAATCAAATCGATCGGACTCTCAAGAACGGGAACGTTAAGAGTACTCGAAACCGACGAGCATGTATGAAGAGACTGATGAATGTGGATGAAGCGAAAGAGGTATGTAAGTCTAGAGAGAACTGGCGCTCTATACTCTCTGCCTACCCGTTAGGGACTTGGCGTGATGATATGTATGTATGTATGTATGTAAGAATCTTTTATAATATATATTACACCATATTCGACCTTCACAAATAGGTAACCAACACTGAAGAACGACATCTTGTCCTAATGTGAGAGAAGTAGACAGAAAAATATGTATGCAAAACTGAGCTGAGGTTAGCTAGAAATAAATATAAATTTAAATTATATATTTTGATATTTTTCTACTTGGATTCCTTAAATGGTAGGCAGAATAGCAGTATGTAAACATTTTCGCCGGAATATTAAATATCTTATTGTAATTGTATTTAATCTAAGTCAAACCCACGCCAACTGGCAACATTAACATTACACGTTCCAAATTGAAACGAATTAAAAATAAAATAAAGTGTTGTCCAAAATTGAGCGTGGCGAGCGAGAAGTTTTAAAATTTGGTTTAGAATCTTTTTACGTATTTTAATCGGTACCATAGATGATTGGAACCAATCAAATGATGTAATTTATGGCCAGTGTTATACATTTATGGGTACTCGATCCTGTACTGACCTTGACCTTGCTGGTCGGAGGAGGTCGATTGAGGTAATCCTTCGTGACGAATTGTTGCTTCGACACACTGTATACTGATTGGTTAACTAATGAAAAGCACGTCGAATGGAATAAGGGAAGGCGCAGGGTCTAAATCTATGTAAAATAGTAGTGGGAACATGCCAACCAAATTAAAGGTTATAACATCCGTATCGAAGAAGGGAACGTTCGTATTAACGGTAAAAATAATTATTATTTCCTTGTCAGCCGACTACAACAGAAGAGATTTGATGCTCACGAGAGATTTTTATTCAAGGAGATAATAAAATACAACACTATTAATGTGTGTATAAATTTAATCATAAAAAACTTATTAATACTAATAGCCGTGGTGGCCTAGTGGTTTGAGTAGTTGCATGCGACACAAAGATCGCAACTTCGAATCCCGACTGTACCAATGAGTTTTTCTGAACTTAAGTACAGTGATTACTCACACCACGAGTTTTACGGTGAAGGAAAAAATCGAGAGGAAACCTGCATACGTCTGAGAAGCAATTCAAAGGCGTATGTATAGTTGTGCTTGAGTAACGGCGATGGACTCGCCATCTATCACGTTGGGACCTAAAATATCTCTGGCGGAAAGTGGGTGTATGGGTATTATCTATACACCTCTGCCTACCCCTTCGGGGACCCTTGTGGGAAGACGTGATTATATATTATGAGTATTAATACTGACCCGGGGATGAAACCTATAGCTAGTTCTACCTCGTTAGTTCAATAATGCATGATCTTCTTCAAGGTGTTACTCACTGGCCTACTACACAAGATGTAGTCACTTAAATCTAATAAAGAACTATAATTTTCTGTAAGATATACATATAATTTTCTGTCATTCATTTCGCTAGCTCGACGCTGCAATCAATTTCACAATTTTATAGTAGCTCACAAATGCTACAATTTGCGGTAGCTTGTTATATCGATTCCTTATTATAGCAATTACATATCATCGTCGATACTTGATGGCTGCTCATTTATATATATTTATACTCCCCTCGAATAATTATTTATATACAAACACGAGCTGACCTGCCCTGCTTCGCTTGGGTGAAAAAGAATAAGTTTCTGAAACACAATCGCAGCGCCACCTATGGGGGTTCAATTGCGAGTCCAAACCATTATCTTCTCTGAAACCACCTGAACACAGACCAACAAATTAATAAAAATCGTTAATACACAGACAGTAGGAAGTCGTGGTGGCCGAGTGCTTTGAGTACCTAGTTGCCTGCGACACTAAGGTCGCAAGTTTGAATGCCGACTGTCCCAATGAGCTTTCTGAACTTAAGTATAGTGATGAGTCATACCACCAAAGTCTAGGCCTAATAGAAAATCTAACCATTCTCGAATCCATATAAATATACAAAAAAAAACACCAAAGGTCCAGCCCTGTCAGAGATTAGCCGGAACAAACAGATTGACTGAGACACAAGCTGGCGGATAGCTGATGTAAAATGTAGTAACTTAGGCTACTTTTCATTTTTATTGGGATAAATAACGGTACAAGCCGTGGTGGCCGAGTGGTTCGAGCAGTTGCCTGCGACGCAAAGGTCGCAAGTTTGAATCCCGACTGTACCAATGAGTTTTTCTGAACTTAAGTACAGTGATTAGTCACACCACGAGCTTTACGGTGAAGGAAAACATCGAGAGGAAACCTGCACATGTCTGAGAAGAAATTCAAAGGCGTTAGTGGCGGTAGTATTCACTGGCGGAAAGTGGGTGTGTGGGTATTACTATATATTACTGGGCTATACACCTCTGCCTACCCCTTCGGGGACCCTTGTGGGAAGGCGTGAGGATATGAATGAATGAATGAATGAATGGATAACGGTATTCAATCAAGGTTTACAATACATGCAGGTTAAAATTATAAAAATATAGAATTACAGAATTTCATAATAAGTTATCGTAAACTCTGCGAACTGAAAAATAACGTTTTTGTTAATATCAACGCGGACGAAGTCGCGGGCACAGCTAGTTTATTATATAGTAGGCTGTTCTATAGTACGGGAATCGAACAGCTCACAGCGTAAGCCTTGCTTGTGAAATAAATTTACTAAATGGGGTTACAAAGGGGGGTTACAAAATGAAATAGGTACATGGTAATAACATTCCTATTCTGACATCCCAAATAACTATTTATGAACATCAATTCATACCTTCATATATTTAATAGTCGGATTGAATACAAATTACTGGGTGCCTGTGATTAATTACACCGCAAAACTCGTTATATTAATTATTGAAAATCAAAGTACACAAATGGTGTGTAATTATGTATAAAAAGCGGCATATCATTGATTAAGTCGATAATATAGCGAGATTGCGTTCGACTCAAGAGATTGTTTTGTACGTAATCAGCTGTTGCGGTGTCAGGAACGCCATAAACCGACGGATCGGCCGCGATGCGGGCAAAATGTGATAGAATTAATTCTCAAATTGCAGGTTCGCCGGTCTCAAAGCATTTTTTTATTATTATTTTAGCTCGCCAGTACTCTGTTATTTGGACATCAATTTGAGTTGTATTGCACCTGCTAACCTCTTTAAATATTTATTATTGAGCGGACACTCCATCGACATATTTGTATCGACCTCTTTTGTCACTGTTCTCGATGAAAGTTTGAGTAATTTTCTACTTTTCTTTTCTACAAAGTTTGGGCTGTTGTTGCGTGATAGTTGACAACAAACATAAATCATACAAATATTGTACATGAAAAGTTTGTGAATGTGTGTGATCTAATATGTTTGACGTGGTAAAAACGTAAAGACGTTTTAACTGTGCGTTACGTCGCCAGGGAAAGCTGAGATATAATTAATAGTTATACCCTAAGTATTGGTTGTTTGTAGGCAACGGTAACTGCTTACCATGAAGTGGACCGTATAGAAACTTATTAGGTGCCATGACGTATAAAAAAAGACTTATTCTTGTGAATTGTGAAGGAGACAACCCGGCGAGAATGTACGAGTACTACATAGGTAGGTACTAAGGTAATAAATGAGGAAGATTGGAAAGAGATCAGTTAGTCTATAAGTCAGTGACCGTCTATTCCTTAGGTACATCTACCCTGTGCATATCCTATTGCTGGGCAAAGGCCTCTCTTCTCCCCATCCATCAACGGTAATCGAGCGCTTCTCCCGACTACTCAACTAATAATATGTTTCTTTTTAAGTATTTACAAATAATTTTAATAAGTCCTCATATTTTAGGTCAATTACAGTTACATATTAAGACGACCGTCTGGTCTAGTGGTTAGAGCTCCCGACTGTGAAACTTGAGGTCGCGGATTTGAATCCCGCTGAGGGCAGGTATTTGTGCGATGAACACGAATATTTGTACCTTAGTCTTGGATGTCTTATGTATTTATGTATATATCTATCTACATAAGTAAATATATCCTTGCCTAGTTACCATAACACAAGCTTTGCTTAATTTGGAACTAGGTCAATTTGTGTGGAATTGACAAAAAATATATATACCTATATAATGACGTTATTATTAAGTGACATAATAATATGATTAGCGTGGTGTGAATAATATTGTGCCCGCCCATACATTTTGTAGTAGTTATGTCGGCTCCCTACATCCGCTTACATTTTGTACTGAATTAGGGGAAACCACGACAATACAGTTGCATATTGACGTATGATACAAGTTCCTAGCCAAGAAACAAGCCAATTTCATACATAATTGAATACAGCGTTACAGTTACATCAGTTCAGACTAATTTCATAATATTTTGTTTAAAAGTTGCCACAAGAAAATATAAGGCAAGGTGTTTGCGGTATAAATTTAAAAGTATTTTGTGGCCTGTAGTTTGGTATAAGATATTATTATTTGGCATCATATGAATGCCTGCTTTTTGTAGCTATAAAATGTGCGCCACAAACACGATTATAATGATAGAAACGATATCTACGTATTTGAACTTTGAAATGATCTCAGGAACGAATAGGTACTAAACATTTCTCATTCGCTTAATGTGGGTGCCATGAAAGTCTATTTTCTTGTACAAATAGAGAAGTCCTATCTCTATTTACCTATCGATGTTTTCATAAGCCCCGTTGTCAGAACGAAGTGCAATAAGTGTTCTATAAAGACGCAAAATCAGGAAAACATTGTCTCTTTCTTGCAAAGTTTTACTTAGCATAAGCTCGGGTGAAAGGCTTTACAATTTCAATGACTTATTGATAAAAACTCACGCACTAATATTAATACAAGTTTGTAGTATTACATGTTATAGGTATAATGTATAGGATTCAACAAAGATTTTCATTCCCACAGCTAATTGCTTTACAAGATTGGTAAGGATTTTAGAAATAACAAAATCTTTAATGCGCATTGGACGTAGCGAATGGTCGCGACTAAAAAAGCCTATATATAGCTCGGGACGTTTCTACTGAAAATCATAAGTCGAATCCAATTGTATATCTGTATAAAAAAGATTATTCTCGAACGGTATGTACACGAAAGTAAGGAATAAAATAATACGCATGTAATTTAAATGAAACGTTTGTGGCAATATGTTGCGTCTATCGAATCGTTGATTGCGGAGGACGTCCGCGGCGCGTCGGCACGCGAACCAAAGAAAACGATCGAATTTCGAACGATCCAAATTACCGCCGACCGGAACAATATCGACACACCCGACGTTTCACCGAGCACGCGTCTCGATTACCACCAAATCGATTCGAGCAGCACACCGACCAGCCTATGCCGTGCCACGGCTGCACACTCCTACCATAGACACACCACTATTAAATAGAACGTTTTTGTTTAAATCCGGCACGAATCGTAAATTTGAATACTGTTGTTATTCCGGCTCATCTTATTTACGGTTTTTATTAGGTCTTGTCATGCGACGGGAGTACGGAATGTGTTTATTGATTCACGCTGCGTCTTCCAATATTTTTACAATTTCACACTATATTTAACAATTATTCATGTGATATTTTCCAATTTAGAATTCGATGAAACTATTTGGAAATGAGAGCGAGCAAAACGTAAAAGCTTGCAAATATGTAATTCCACCTTCTTCTTTTAAACTGTCAGTATATATGTACCTACCTTCATACAAATGTATTTAAAATTAGAAATTGTCAGTATAATGATTAATATCGAGAAATTAGATTCACTACATTGGTTACCCACCCTTGCACTAGCCTTACTGTTGTGATCTTTGTTACTGCAAATCGCTTTTTTTCTAAAATACGCGCTTTGCTTCACGCATATTACAAAGTCATAAAGTAAAATTAAATAATGTTTGTTGTGACACCGTTTCCCGTATGACAAAATAAGCCCATTTATTTCAGACAACAATGTAGTAAATATTGCCTTAACAGGCGTGTCATACAGCAGACATTACCCTTTAAAATACGCTTTGGAAACAGACAATGAACGAAACGATATGTAGTTTTATTACATCCAATTACAATTGAATAAGAACAAAGTACTTTGTATCACAGAGTAAAAGAACTAGTGTGATTGAAGCTATAGTATACAGTTTATGTAGGTACTGGATAACAAAAGCCGATCAAAACATTTGAACAAAGGAAACGGGAACACAGCGGTTATGAGAGAGACATTGCCCGCATAGCACTTTATACCTCCAGCTTATTTGTCACGCCGTGAAATACGGGGCAAAGAGGGTTGGGAATTGAATTTATTTTGCCCCGATGTGGTGTAACGATCTAATAAATCCGGAGGATGCGGCCGTAAGTCAGCCTACACCGCAGAGCTCGTAACTCTCGCGCGCAATGTGCCGCGAAATCAATAGAGCTGCCAATACGCCCAGCGCCCAAACAAAAAGACCACACTTATGAATACTGATTATTCATGCAACTCTTTATCTACAGATGTACAAGCGATGCCATGTAACCGCAAAGACTGTCACACTTACTGAACACTTGTGCCCATCATACAATTTGTGGTTTGAATGGTAATAATATCAATTTTATTGTTTTCATTGCAACGTTATTTAGTTAACGTACCAAAATATTCAGATATTTTTTACCTGTAACTCGTAGGTACTTGATTTGATAATCCAATCACAATTTATACAAATCTCCAGTACCTACTATTAAGTGAACTGATAATAGATAGATATTTAATTTGTGTTAATAATATATTTTCATTACGATGGCGGTTATTTCTTTCATGGAAGTTGTGGTATCTAACGGTTATTTTGTATTAAGAATGTGACATTCAATAAGTGTTCCCTGATTTTTTTATTCCGTGCGTGAGTCCCTTACGTTGATCTAAGGCTTATGGGTTTTAAAGACAAATTGATTTCATTAAATTTATTATCATTATTATTTCAGTGTTCAGTGATACTGTGAAAATATCGAGAGAATCTGTACACGTTTGAGAAGAAATTAAAAGATGGACGCGCCATCTGTTTTGTTGGCACCAAAATATATCTCTTGCGAAAAGTGGGTGTGTGGCGTATTGATTGAATGCTCACAAGAGAGGTAGGGCATAACGGGTTTCCCGTTTGAATTCGGACCTGCCCGACTGGGGCAGGACCTCCACCTTACAGAAGTCCGTAGCCAAATAACACAATTTTTTGTGTTGTGTTCCTACGCGGTGAATAAGGTTTCCAGTAATGAGCTCTTTGGGGAGGGGGTAGGATTATTACATTGTGTTGGAAGCAGAGGGATTAAACCCATTTTGCTGCCAACACACTATAACTCTCCGAACACAGAGTGGCAACACGCAAGTGATACTTCAGTATCGTGAGCGTAAATAGGCTACGGTAACCGTTTCCCATCAGGTGGGCCGTATGCTTGTTTGCCACTTTTGTTGTATAGAAAAAAAAAAAAACACAATGCCGATGAGTACTAGGCAGAATGCATTATTACTATAGGATGCATTACTACTCTTAGTTCAATTGAACACTTGATACTACAACAGTAAACATGAAAAGAGGCGCAATCGAGGGTATTTTGACATAACGCAGCGTTAATCATAATTGTATTACGGGCTGTCAATATGGGGCCCGAGCCATTGAGACGCGAATCGAATAAAGTTAATGGAAACACGGCGTGCAATCAAACGGCAAGAACAAGCATAAATTTATTAACGATGCTGAAATATCACCACATAAATCGCTATCTCACCTGTCAGTTTATCGACAATTATTCTTAATTGGATTATGAAAGCGGTACGCGGTGTCCTCCTCGGTCCATGGGACGGGCAATGAGCGGAGGAATGTACCTACTGCGTGTACCTGCGTGTTCTATATAAAGCCGTGGTGGCCGAGTGGTTCGAGCAGTTGCCTGCGACGCAAAGGTCGCAAGTTCGAATCCCGACTGTACCAATGAGTTTATCTGAACTTAAGTACAGTGATTAGTCACACCACGAGCTTTACGGTGAAGGAAAACATCGAGAGGAAACCTGCATACGTCTGAGAAGAAATTCAAAGGCGTATGTATAATCGTGCTGGAGTAACGGCGATGGACTCGCCATCTGTCACGTTGGCACCTAATATACCTCTGGCGGAAAGTGGGTGTGTGGGTATTACCTATACACCTCTGCCTACCCCTTCGGGGACCCTTGTGGGAAGGCGTGAGGATATATTATATTATACCTACGATATACCTATTTTAAATTTTATGTTTACTTATGTATAAGATCTCTTTGAATATATCTAAGTAGGTAGG
Organism: Drepana arcuata; assembly: GCA_016069955.1. Lineage (NCBI taxonomy): Eukaryota > Metazoa > Arthropoda > Insecta > Lepidoptera > Drepanidae > Drepana > Drepana arcuata. Next base: position 1,295 of record JACCPG010009624.1, on the reverse strand, counting down.
TATAATAAAAAAAAATTCTAAACCTACATATTCTAGAGTACTCGAAACCGACGAGCATGTATGAAGATACTGATGAATGTGGACGAAGCGAAAGAGGTATGTAAGTCTAGAGAGAACTAGCGCTCTATACTCTCTGCCTACCCCGTTAGGGACTTGGCGTGATGATATGTACCTATGTATGTACATATTCTAATGGGTAGTCATACATTTTATAGAATTATAACCTTAGATAGCTGAGGCATACCAATAGATTACTTTTTTTAGATATTGCGATTAGAACACAATTTATTTTTAATAAAAATTTTATTGTGGATTTTGAATAGATATATTCGGGCAGTGGTGCTCATAATTTTATTTATTACTGGGGTGACCAGAGAGCAAAGCTCACCTATGACATAGCTTAGCGGATTGCGTATCAATTGGCTCTAATAATTACTGATAGGCAGTGGTTATTTACTGGGCGTTCCATACGTGGCGTTTGAACAAGGATGTCTACATATGGTCACAACTTATGACTGTAGATATAAGGAGTAACCTGACTTTCAAGTTTCATTAATTAATTATCAGGTCAAGAAAATATATAAAACCTCGGATGGAATGTGTCACCATTCACTTGTGCCATGGACCACAGCCCATGCAGCCGCGTCTCGCGATGATCTCGGAGACAGGCCGTGGTCTGATTGGCGGAGAGAAAGGGGCGGATCGCACCGCCTTGCACCGCTCCTAGACCCTCTATCGCTCTAATGACCGCTCTAACTAAACACAACATTCTATTTTCAAAATAGAACAATGCCTTACTTTGTAATGCCTCTGATTATCAATATACCTGCTCAATATAATATGTCTCGAAAACAATGAAACTTAATGAAACATGCACATAAATTTTCTGATTACAATAACGATGTCCCTAATGTAAGTAGTATTTGAAAGTTTGAATAAAAATTATATCTACATATATGAATTGTTAATTTCAATTGTAATTACGTTCCGTGAGAAAGCTTTATAAAAAGAAACATCCAGACATTTTACTTTACTAAATAAATAAATATGTATACCTACCAAATATTTACATAATTATAGATAATTATATCAAGCCATACGTACACATAACTTCAAGTTTTAGCATGATAAGATTTAGAATATTAAGAAAGCAGAAATAACAAGTCAAAGACAAAGTGATAAAACCGCCCATATCCATCGAGGGGACTTTTAATATAAAAACAGGAGTACCTACATAATATCTAGGTACCCTTTTTTATATTTGAACTTTTGCTACTTAACCGGTCAATGGCGAG
>JACCPG010009623.1:0-76131 GCA_016069955.1 Drepana arcuata | reverse complement strand
TACTTCACATCTTCACAAAGGCTGCAACTTTATAAGTCGCAAGTTCGGCCACATATGGAGCACTGCTGCCACCTGTGGGCTGGAGCCCCTGGATACCAGCTAGGGCCTTTTGACGCGGTTCAGAAACGCGCCGCTAGAATTGTCGATGATCCTTTGCTCACAAGCGGCTTGGAATCACTAAGTCTGAGGAGACTTTGCCTCCCTGTGTGTGTTCTACCGCTTGTATAACGGGGAGTGTTCAGCAGAATTGTTCGACATGATGCCCACTTCCACCTTCTACCACCGCACCTCTCGCCATCGACGGGGAATTCATTCCCATACCTTGGAACTAAAGGTCTCGCACTGTGCGCTTCCAAAGGAGTTTTCTTCCGCGAACGCTCAGGCTGTGGAATGAGCTCCCCGTTGAGGTTTTCCCTGGAGAGTACAGCATGGAGTTCTTCAAGAAGGGTGTGAAAAGATTCCTGCAGGGTCGGCAACGCGCGAGTGATACCCCTGGTGTTGCAAGCGTCCATAGGCGGCGGTAACCGCTTACCATCAGGCGGACCGCATGCTTGTTTGCCACCCAAGTGGTATAAAAAAAAAAAAAAAAAAAAAAAAAAAAATTTGGAAGGATGTTTGTCCCTCCTTAAAACTACTGGAAAGATTGAATGAAAGTGGCACAGATTGATTTTTAGCTCGACAAACACACAAAACATGTTATATTTCAGAATATAATTACAAATGAACATTTTACGTGGGTGTAACCGCGGAGCTCAGCAAGTGTATAAATATAAAGAATAATCTTAAAAAGTGTAAACGTTTAGTGGTATGAAAATTGATAAGCAGGTACGGCCCATAATCCCTAGCCTGCCTTTACGCTTGCAGTAATTTACTTTGTATGTCCTTTACTTATTTTGAATATTAATCAATGATCATTTAAAACAATCTGAATATAGCTCTAATTGTGCCTGCACCCTAAGCGGGTGCGCTTAGGTGAGGATAATTGGATAATATGGACAGTATTCCAACCTTGAAGGATCATTTAAATAAATATATATTGGAGAAAAAATGTGTCAGCTAATCTTCATAGGTTATTTTTTAAGCCTAATGAGAACTAGCGCGCTACATAATGAAAAAAAATATTGATATAGGTACTGCAGTAATACTGACAATATTATATATTCAATTAAAATTGGCAGAATTTATTGCCATGAGTTCGTGACGTCATTCTTCGAATGGTGACGGGGCGCAGTAACGTTCATTCATTATGTGCCGTGAATGCGACGTTGAATAAAGCTTCTCTAATTATTTCCGCATATTCCTGAGCTCTTTGCATACGATATTCGATCGTCATTGCGTTTGAACAAAGTAACTACTCAGTTACTTATACAACACAACTTATGTATCATGTAAAACAATGTAACCTATCCCTATTTTTAAGTCTGTGCATGAGATTTAATATAGGCGTCAAGAAACAAAGAACGTGATTCTAATACATCTTAATTATAGCCTACCTAGAACATTATCTATACAACTAGCTTATGATACATCGGCATCCCGGAGTGCATATGGGATCGTAAAGTTCACACCGCGTGACTTAAATCAGAACATATCTTCATTCAAACAATTCATAAACACTGATTTACTTTGTTCTTTTACGTGATGAACTCTCGCAGTCAGAATATAACAGGTTTATGTTCTGTTCTAGTACCTATAATGAATTGTAGAGTGCAAGTGCATTTAGATTTCAGATGTCAGCGAAATGACGTCATTTGGCACTAATGATAGGTTTAATGTTCGAAGATACTCTTACTGTATTTTAAGCATATGTACGATCGTATCTTAAAAGAACGTCACTACAACGATAGCAGTATGCTCATCAGGTAAACGGCTACACATATTTTTTCGCCATAAAGAGGGATAAATAAATATATCTCTGGAGTAACATTTTTACGACATGTGAAATCGAGAGTTCACAGCAAAAGATAGCGGAATAATTTTATACTTATGATACGCTTTCGAGTGGAAAATGAATATTTTTTTATCTACTACACAGGATAACATTTTCGGTTGATACGCGAGTGATGACTTGGAGGAATGTGAATAAGACGTACGCTAACTTCCATCAGAGTTCTTTGCGAATGAAGCAGGGGATATTAGCAGACTACTTTTTTTCAACAGAAATTAGAGTGCATCATATATTTCAAGCTCAACTTTGAATACACGCTCACCACAAACTCCATTGGCATTTGGGTAGTTAGTTATATATTGCTATATATAAAGGTACTAATAAACACACTTTTTTGATGCTAACCAAGCGCATAAAGTGGCAAGAGCCTAGACCTCGGCTTAGGGTGTTGGTGATTTAAAAGCTAGGGCGCTGGGCTGCACTGCGACCGAAACTCTCCGCTTAGCAAACTTATATTGGGTGGGTATTAATATAAATATATCTTCACACCTTCCCACAAGGTTCCTCAAAGGAAAGTGGTAGGCAGAACCCACATGCCGCCGGAAATATATTTTGCTTATATATGCTATATTGGTGCTTACTAGACACATACGTGATAACTATTTTCCTTGAGGAATAAAATCATGGAACCGGTTTCTCTACAAAGAAATATCTGCAGACAAAGGAAAGCTTATGACTGTTCACAGTTATACTGTTCCTGATTAATTGTACACTTTTGCGATTCGTAAAAAAATTACTATTAATTTTTATCGACTTTTAAAAAATTCTATCATAAGATTTCTAGTACTTACAAAAAATCGCACACAAAAACTAAATTCAAAAGTCTTTCGGTTACAAAGATTTAACTAGTTTTGGTAATAATAAGCTCAAAACTACAAAGCTAACTCTCCCTTAAGGTTTTCACAAGACTTATAAAAAGGTTTCTTCAAAAAGGGACAGATATTCACCGGTTCTCTTTTGTGTTACACATCCAGTGGCTGTATGCTTTTAAAAACTATTTCTAGTTAAATATTACAAGCCTGATATAAGCGCTCAAATGTTTTAGGGTTAAAACATCCGACTATTCATTTTCTACTATTGGCAAGTGAGCTGGCGAAAATTTATCGGCTACATGCAATGCACAACATTTGGTGAATTGGCTCAGCGGTGGCTCTGTGTTGGCTCTATTTGTCAAGTGTATATAATTCCCACTCACCCATCGGATGCAGGCAGCTAGCTCGTTTCAAATAAATATAAAAATAGCACTATTCAAGTAGTAATTCGTAATATTAGTAAAGTATGCTGACGCAAATTTGAAGGCGCAATGACATAATTTGTCAACGTCTACGGCTATTTCTATTGCATTCATAGCATGGACTCCATGCGTAGCTAACCTTTATGAGCGAAATGTCATGTTCTGACGGCGCATTTTGAATATTTATTAGTGTCTTGCCAGAAACAGTTTACCTTTAAATTTTTTATACTACAAACGTAGGAAAGAAGCATGTGGATCACGTGGTGATGAGCCGTTAGTGTAGTGTATGCCCATGCAGTCCACGGTATCACTCGCCATCTTTCTAGAGTCTATGTTTGTTCGTCGTCCGCCAGAATAAGGTCTTATAATTTATTATTATAAGCACTACTACAGCACTACTACCACAGCAACACTACATTACTCATAAGTTACATTTGGTCGATCTGTAAAGTAAAAGTGCCCAACTTTTTCACTTTTTTCAGCAACATCTGAGATCTCGCAAACAGTATCGAGACATCAAGCCCAAGGATGCCAGCGGCAATAGCCCTCAAAACGACGCAACTAGTTATATCTCCCCTAATAAAAAAAATAAAAAATAATATATCCTCACGCCTTCCCACAAGGGTCCCCGAAGGGGTAGGCAGAGGTGTATAGGTAATACCCACACACCCACTTTCCGCCAAGGTATATTAGGTGCCAACGTGACAGATGGCGAGTCGATCGCCGTTACTCTAGCACGACTATACATACGCCTTTGAATTTCTTCTCAGACGTATGCAGGTTTCCTCTCGATGTTTTCCTTCACCGTAAAGCTCGTGGTGTGACTAATCACTGCACTTAAGTTCAGAAAAACTAATTGGTACAGTCGGGATTCGAACTTGCGACCTTTGCGTCGCAGGCAACTGCTCGAACCACTCGGCCACCACGGCTCATAAATTAATAATTACGTATTTGCGTTAAGAAATAACATGGTAGTTTTATAGGCACCTGTCAAGACAATGAAGTAGGTTAACACCGACCTTCGAGCATAAAGCCTTGTGCGACACAAAAGTAGCCATGCGGCCGCCGGGTGAAACTAACAAAGTGTCGCCAATAACACAAAGCGTTTCTCATCTATACCCTCGTCGTTTTAAACACAATTTATTAAAGCCTATTTAATTTTCACCCAACAACATTTCCTGCTTTAATTAACCAGAAGGTTGTTTGTTCCTCGAAATGCTTCAACTGAAAACTTCCAAGAGCTCGAGAATTCTCTGATACCGATACAAAATTATATTGAAATAATTGCTTCTACTATTTTAAACCGGACGGCTTAAATAGGACGTTTTGTACCACTTAACAATCCCTTGCGGGAGGATAATAAATGTATAGGCCGCTACCGACGGAAATATATATGCCCAGTTTTATCAATTGATTGGCTGAGTTTACTTAGACAAAATGATTTCACGTTTCTCTGCCAAAATACTGTAACATTTTTTTCGATTTAATAGTACGTTACTCATTAAGTTGTTCCTATTCGATATGTTTAAAACGATCCTGCTTAAATGTTTTCAAGCAATCAATTCAAATCTTAAGATTCTCAAAGCTCTTAGTCTAACAAATATAATAATTTACTTAACTAGAATATTATACATACATACATATCATCACGCCAAGTCCCTAGCGGGGTAGGCAGAGAGTATAGAGTGCCAGTTCTCTTTAGACTTACATACTTCTTTCGCTTCGTCCACATTCATCAGTCTCTTCATACATGCTCGTCGGTTTAGTTAGTACTCTTAACGTTCCTGTCCGACTCCGATCTATTTGATCTAAGTAGTTGGAACGTGGCCTTCCTCTGCCTCTTCTTGCACACACTTTTGCTTTGTATATCTGTTTCGTCAATCTTTCTACACTCATCCTTTCTATGTGTCCAAACCAACGTAACATGCCTTTCTTCATCTTTACAATCACACCCTCATTCACGCCAGTTGATTTGCGAATCTCTTCATTGCGGATTCGATCTCGAGAATATTATATTATGTTTATATTAGTTATATTTATTTCTGTAGGTAAATTTCAGTGTTATCGATAACAAATTTTCATCATCTATGGAATTGTACGAGGTATCGAGTATTTAATGGACAGTTTTGTTAATGCATACAAACATAAAAAATATTGCTTAAATATTTGAAAGCTTTTTAAAAAATATAATAAATGCAGTTGGAATTTCGGTTCTTAGAGTTGGACAATAGAAGCGGAATGAAATTGTTCTTTTCTTGTGCACTACATGCAAGTGATCGCACCATTTATTGCGTCGGAGAACAGTGCAAGTTTCCGTTAGAAGCATCTTAAGACCGACGCTTCGAGACAGTTCTTAGACAAGTTTTAAAACGCTTCGCTATCTGTGCCCCACAGTAAAATCGCAGTTGAAATAAACTTGTTTCCAATATTTTTTTAATAATAGATACATAATAAATTATAGATTTCAAATGAATGAGCAGAAGAATTAAAGCGGATCTTTCTCATTACTAAATTTACTTCCCTACGAGTAAATGACTTTGAAGACGAGTTGTTATTCTAATTCTGTTGTTCTAGTGTTTTTGCTCGCTTATTGAATAAATAAGCATAAATGATGGAATCGTCAACAGTGCTGGATACTGGTGAGGATGTTTGAGGTGACTGATGATGTGGATAATAATAATAATAATAATACCTTGGACCCTGATCCCGATACCGATGGGCCCCTATATTTTATATTTTTAAATATGTTTTGATTTTTTTATATATTTAAAAATGTAATCTATAAGATGTATTTTAAATAAAGAATAAAAATAATAATAATATAATTTATTCAGTAACAAAGTTTGACATGAAGGATGGAGCGAAAAAGGTGTATAAATCTAGAAAGAGCTGTTGCTCCACTGTCTGTCTACCCCATGAGTGTCCCTTAGTGAGTGGCGTGATGATAAGTATGTAATGAATAATGAAGATGACTTTGACGCCAATTGATGAAAGATATTTGCTAAGTCATTGTTATTCAGAACAATGGCTTAGAATAGTAATTTTTAATATATGAAATGAATTACTATTAGGTAAGTGGTAGGCCGTAATAATTCAAATGTACTGTAATGTTAATGTATTCAATTTCAATTATTTGAGGCTACCGCGTAGGCTCGAAAATATCATAAATAGCAGTACATTGTGCGTTTTCAAAGCGTTATGAAGTCTATGAAGTCCGCATTCAGGAAGTCTAGAACCTCTTCACTCCATTGTGGGAGCCCTTTCCTTCAATTTCATTTCGAAAAATTTCTCCATACAACCAATTGTATGAATCAATCGACGTGTAGTTTATAAGAATTCTGCAATGTCAATTCTGATTTAGAAGCGATGAGTTTTTTTTTGAGAAAAGTACAATAAACTTATAGAGAAGATATGGTAAAGGGAAACATTTTGATAAAATTTGCATTTCCCCGTGAAGACATTTGAAGATGAATGTGAAACGCCTAGGAAATGTCAAGAGACTTTTTACTTTTGCGTCTCAAGATATTTCATGGTAGAAAAATATCAATGCTAACTATTTACAAACATTCTACAACCAGCAGGTTCGGAAACGAAATTCACTACCAAGGACGACGTGATCGAATATCTAATTAACTTAGACCGACTGGATCATTTGTATAAAACCAACTTCTACCACCACGTAGCTTAAATGAGAACAAAACGATACCAGGGATTAAACATCCACCGAATAAACCGTGGAACTGCCTAAGTTTTACGAAGAAATTCAAGACGCCTAAAATAACTTTACCATAACAATACGCGCGTGACAAAAAGTTGAACTCACATAATTATCCTCGTCTTATTCAACGGTACCCGTGAAGAGTTTCCTCACAATGTGGTGACTCTATTCTAATTTTAACTAACGGGAACAAAACAGGAATACGAACAATACGATAACCAACAGACAGTAATCACTTTTAAAATAGATCAATAACGATTTCTCGGCAGAGAAACGTTAGCGACCGTGAAAGAACAAAGTAGCTACTGATTTGTGGTCGTCGCAGTATTCAGTGTCTCATTCCTAGAGAGAATACTCGATACAAACACGTTAGGCAGTGAACATATCTGATGTGTGGAGCAATAAGAGTGAGCTGGCGAGGGCCCAACCAAATGTAGTCGCGGCTTGTTTCATACGTCACATTAATTACCCATCAGATTTAATCTCCGAATGTGAAGCTATCTAAGAAATTTAAGATAAGCTTTCAAAGCTAGTAAACACGTATTTTGACCTGGGACAGGTGTTCTGTTATATATTTATCATGTTTGATTATACTATGTTATAGATATATATCTTAATATATATAAATTACGCGTCATGTTAACCGATTTTGATCAAAATTGCACACCGTGTGCAAACGATTGCAAACGATTCTTACAGATGGAGTCAAGAATGGCTTAGATTCACAATTTGACCCGATAGGTGGTGTTGCGATTGTGTTACGGACAATTTAACTTTTTCACCCAAGCGAAGCTGGGCGGGGCAGCATATATATATAGATATATATACAGACACAATACAATACATGTAAGATTACATACATACATCTTCGTTTGTGAGGTTGCTATTTATGTTTTTCACCTGTTTCTATTGAAAATGTTAAATATTCGAAGCGCTATACGGAATATTTGTAATCGTTCGCCTGCAAGCGGTCTGCGCCCGCGGTAAATCAGAATAGCCTAGAAAGTTCCGAGCATGTCTCAATAACGCCTTATCGATATGCGTTTGCTTCTGTTCCAGCGCTTGAAAGAATGCAAGATAGTGAATTTTTATTAGCCAATACATTTTATGCTGAAATTTACAAATTGTTTCAAATTTTATTGTTCTACATCAGAATTCATACTGTTAAACATTTACTTTTTCTGATATTGTTTCCATGTTACTTGTAAAGAAAACGATTATCACATGAGAGAATCGTTTTCTAAAACCGTATGCGAAGTTCTATCTAATATGATTCTTCCAATCTTATCGGTAATAAAAAAATTGCGTTCGTATGATATATATAGATTCTATATTTATCATTAACAAGGCGTTAATAAAATTTGCGTGCTATGCGCTATGCATCATTATCTATGCAATATATGACTGACTACCAGATATATACACATACCAAAAATTATTTAAACAAAATTGTAGATGAATGAATATATTGAAGAAGAAGAAGCCGTGGTGGCCGAGTGGTTCGAGCAGTTGCCTGCGACGCAAAGGTCGCAAGTTCGAATCCCGACTGTATCAATGAGTTTTTTCTGAACTTAAGTACAGTGATTAGTCACACCACGAGCTTTAAGGTGAAGGAAAACATTGAGAGGAAACCTGCATACGTCTGAGAAGAAATTCAAAGGCGTATGTATAGTAGTGCTTGAGCAACGGCGATGGACTCGCCATCTGTCACGTTGGCACCTAATATACCTCTGGCGGAAAGAGGGTGTATGGGAATTACCTATACATCTCTGCCCACCCCTTCGGGAACCCTTGTGGGAAGGCGTGAGGATATACATATATGAATATACGAGTATTGAATGTAATAAATATATCAGTGAAATAGATGTACTTTAGGTGCTTTTCACACGTAAAGTTATAATCTCTCATATTAATAACAAGTTTTAAGCCCGCTGTTGCATCCGCTTAAATCTTGGGCCGAAACATGAGATGGCGGGAGGAGGAGTCGCCATTTACATGAGAGGTCAGCTTGCTAGCTATCTCACTGATTTACAGCCATATTCAATTGTTAGCACGACTTGTATCAACAGCTGCCTCCGACAAATATATAGTTCACTCCGCATTTCTGGTTGTACTGCTGATATTAATTTTATGATGTAATGCCGTACAGTTTGCTATTAAGGGTCTCATAAGATAATGTATTTCAATGTATCCTTCGGGCAAGATGTATTTTCCATAGAAATGAAACCAATGTTTTATCAAACAATGGTGTGATAAAAATCACATTATAACCCTTTAATTGAATGCGTATAAAATAATAACCAATAAAAACATCTCCGGCGGAAAGAGTGTGGGTACTACTTACATACCTCTGTCAACTCCTGCGGAGACTAGTGGGTGAAGGCATACATTTTTTAATTTTCCAGATCCACCGTTATCAGATCAGGGTCTAAAGTACCGGGGGTCCAAAATACGTGCCGCGTCACTTCACGTATTCACGTTAACTTAACATTACAGTCAATGCAGTTTTAAGGATAATCGGTATATTTTCTCATAGCTGTGTTATAAACAATTTTAGCCAACAATTATGTAGACCGGAAATATATTGTACCTGAGCAAAACCTTCATTTATATTTTTCCATTTACGGGAAAAGTAGGCTGCGTTTTTCTTTGGCGGCGTCCTAGGTAGCCTCGTCGTAGGTAAACACGGTGGCACGATTTATGCGCAGTTTGAGCAGCTTTCGTTCTTTGTTTCAGGTAATGACCCTGCTTTCATCTCGGCTTCAATAGATGCAAGCTAAGAGTTCTGGCAGATACTGGTCACCAGCCGTTACTTGTGTCCGCCAATGGACGTGTTGCTACCGATATTATACTTTGTATCTGAATCTCCACCGCATTAAACCGATGGGTGGTTGTCTACTAGTATGCGTTCGTTATATTATTATTTAAGGTAACTATCGAATAGAGCGCATCTGTGTATACATCGACATTACTATAATTGCAATTAATACATTTTTATTACCGCAACTAGTGGACTTGGTATTGTATTATCATATTAGATAAGAGTTGGTAAGGAAAGATTGGATTGAAAATTGGATCGCACCTAACTTAAAATAACTTTTTTTTATTGACTAGAGATTTAAATTAATTAAAAATCTTAGTCGAAATGCATGTAGGGAATGAAGGCTTCTTTCACAGAAAACCAATTATTTTACATTGAAACTAGAAATGTTACTCATGTGAATAAAAATAAGTCTGGATTTTAAAAGCGTTTGGACAAATAGGTAGGTACTAGCGTAAGCTTGTCCATTAGCCGAATTAATAAATAAAACCTCTCAAGTTCCTATAACATACCTATATGTAAAAGTTTACTGTAATTTCAGTTAACCTTGTTACTTTTATAAAGTGTTTTGATCACAGCAGTTTTAAATCTATACTAATATTATAAAGAGGAAAGATTTGTATGTAAGTATGTTTGTATGTAAGTATATTTGTATGTAAGTATGTTTGTATGTGAAAATTTGTAGATACAATAGAAAATTCACAGTACAGCAGAAAGCAGTAGCAAATACAAAGGAGGAATAATAGAAGCCGGTACATTACGTCTACCGATAACGGCGCACAAACCTTTAAAGTACCTCTATTACCTTGCAAAGGTCATTTGGACGAACGGTTTCATATAGCACCCACTTAAGGTGCGTACAGACATATTTTTCTTCAGTAGCTCAGTCGAAACAAGTACAATGACGACCTTAGGGTGTTATGCCTCTTATACTACGTGAGGGTGGAGCGATGGTAACGTCACTTGGGTCGTTCTGAGTGTAATGACCCTATAACGGTCCGCATTATTATTTATGTTGTGTAGCTGAGAACGGCATAATAGTACCATAATAATGATATAAATTCTCACAAACACTAAGTTCTTGGCTTTGCCTAAAAACTACGATAGTACTTATTATTCAACGTTAGATAATGTTTTCTTGGATCGGTTTTGCATGGGTAAATTTTATTGAAATTACGTATTTGGAGTGATCAAATGGCGACCGTTTCGAAGATGCTTTAGTTTTACAGTTATAATAGTAAGAAAACTAACATATTTGAATAAAAGATGGTGCCCCAAATTTACCCTTTCATTCTATTTCATTATATTGTTTTAACAGATACCTACAAACATTTATCCCGCTGGGTCCCAAACGGGGTAGGCAGAGAGTTTAATAGAGCGCCAGTTCTCTCTAGACTTATACCTCTTTCACTTCGTCCACATTCAACAGTCCCTTCATACATGCTCGTGGGTTTCGAGTACTCTTGACGTCCCCGTCCTTGACCGTCCGATCAATTTTATCTAGGTAGTTGGAACGTGGTCTTCCTCTGCCTTTTCTTGCACACACTTTTGTTTTGTATAGGTATATGTTCGTTAGTATTTCTAGATCATCTCATCTCATCCTTTCTAGATGTCCAAACCAACGTAACAAGCCTTTCTTCATCTTTATAATCACACTCTCAAGAGATACCTACTACGTTGAAGTACACACAAATTAAGGCTAAGCTACTAGGACGTTAAGCTATTCGGTTTAAGAAGGGTACATAGCCATATGCAGGTATAGATATAGATTTAACGATTGGAAACGCAGTGCAGAATAGACAGCGAAAAACTAACGAAAGAACCAAAGAGACTAGGTATGTCAAAATAATACAATTATATAAAATCATCAATAGTTGGATCTATTCAAACGAGATTGCATTCAACAAATAAGTAAAATTGCTTTGATCATGTTGATATTGGTTTTATGCAATAATAGGAATATCAGATGAAGTCCGGACTCAACACGATATTACTCAGCCACTTCATTACCGTTCGTTATTGGAAACTCAATAAGCTTCATATAAATGCATTTCTTTCCTGCCGTTTGTTTTTACCTATCCATGTGAGAATATGTTTTGTTCTGTAGTCAGCTTTTTGTGGCGTGAAATAAATATAGGGTAGACTCGCTTGGCAAACTTTTATTATATTATAGAGATATGCCATGTTGCTAGGCAATTCTTGGCAACTTTATTCGAATATAGCGTGCTTTTTATATATATATACATACGTATATGTATAGTTTTCATAGTTATGAGCGCGTAATTTTGACATACCAAATAAAAAATACAAAAGTATGACTCAGATAAATTTTGCGTAATATCATGTTTAATCAAAATACATCTTTGACTAGTGTTAGACAGTGCAGTAGTAGTAAAGAGAAACAAATCTTTACTAAAAAATGTATGAAAAAAGGTCATGACATATACAGGAGCGAAGAGCTCGAACGTTAAATATACAAATTTAGAGAATTATCTGCTCAAGATTACTTTTGATAATCTTAAAGAAGGAAGATTAGGCATAAGTTTTATATGTTGAACGTTTTTTGCTACTTAATAATACAGAAAGTTATAAGATCGTAATTTTTTATGAACTCTGTAATCACTTTTAGGGCCCAATAGCAAGTGAAACAAAAGAGGGCATCTCGCTCATTTATTCAAAAGCTGAAGATTCTTAAATGTTTGCAGAACTTTCTTATTTCATTAAACAATAAATAATTAAATTATGGGATTACTGTGAAAATTAGTTTAAAGTTTACAAGAGTCCTCTCTGTAAATACTTTTCTATTACGGGTCTTCATTCTGATGAGTTTTTCGTTTTAAATAGATTATTATTTCATGTAATTTGTTTCATTAAGTTGAAGAGTATTATTCAAAATTAACATTTCTAAGAAAAATAATCCTAACTAAAAGTACCTACTTTCAGTAACATGAAATGATCTGGATCAGCTTGGATGGATGGAGCTTAATTAGCTGTGGCCAGGTTTTATATTTACATCTTCACGCCATCCTACAAGGGTCCCCGAGGTTTTTTACCTATATATCATCACGCTGTGTCCCTCACGGGGTAGGCAGAAAGAGAGTAGAGCTCCTGTATTATTATTATTATTTCTTGACATACAGGGCTCTTTCGCTTTCAATAAATGTAATCATAAATTAAATGGGGAACGATTGAGATATCACTTAGGAACAATGTGGCTGCTGATAGAAATACGTAGAACACGCCTGGGCCGGTAGTTTAATTATAATCAGTCCTCTGGAGATTGACGACATGTCGTTCACGTATGGTCAGCAACGTTAACAATACACTGCATTGAATTAACTGAATATATTATAGAAATTTGTTACATTAGCAACATTGTTGGGTGCACTCTTTAAATTATTGTTTTGATTAAGATTAATCACAGAATTTGATAACAAAAATATTGATTTATGTATGATATTAAGGCTAATGTTATTAATGAAGGAAGCTTATGAAAGCTATTTTAGCAAGGCGCTAATTATATAAAAAACGTGTATCTATACTATATAATATTATAAAGATGATTTGATTATTTGCTTGTTTGTATTGAATAGGCTCCGAAACTACTAGACCGATTTGAAACATTATTTCACCATTGGAAAGCTACATTCACCCTGAGTGACATAGGCTATTTTATAAAAAAAAACTCCACCCTTGCGAAGCCGGGACGGACCGTCTTTAATACAAGTATTACGGTTTGACATAACATGTTGATAAATATACTGACATCATGCTCGCAGCTCTACCATGTACTAGTACTACTTTTGCAGGGAATAATTGTTCAACTTTCGGATAGACAGGTTGTAGGATTAAAATGTCAGGACGGTTTCCTAAGATTGAAAAGAAAAATCCTATCTACTTAGGTGTATATAAAAAGGATTGGCATCAACAAAGCAGCTGTAAGATAACTAAGTCAATATCTCTAATTATTTATTTACTGTCATTCATTTTATTTGGCTCATAATCGCTTTGGTATAGGAAAATATGACTTCCGTGAAAACCGACTTTGTAAGATTTCCTATCAAATAATCATAAAGTTGTGGAAATATTATTATTTTATTAATTTAAACTGTGAAGTTGGGTTTGGTAGAATGACCTGGGCAATTTTTCCTCTTGTAAAACGTATTCAACGCTACAATCCGAGACGGTCAGATATGAACAACAAAATCTAATAAAAACATATTTTGGCTTATTCGCACAATTTGTAGCTGTTCTGTTTTGTTTGAAATACTTTGAAGTTTTGCAAACAATAAACAACTCTATACATTATATCAATAAATAACTTATTTGCTGACGCTAAATTATATAGTCATCGCGTTAAGCAGTTCGAGCTCTTCACGCGATGAGTGACAAACAAACAGTTTTTTTAAGGAGCCCACATTGCAACGTGCTTTATCCATTATAAATAGCATTAATTTCTCACATGCGCGACACGTGCGAGTACTGCAAACATTAACTTGAAAATTGTTCCAACTCATTGCCCGTTATCTTAATAATTTATATAAAGAAACAACACGTATATTCGATTCATTAGCGTTATTAAATAAAATGTTGCTTGCACTTTTCTCTGTCGTTTCACAAATTGAGTTCAGCGCCATCTAGGGCCTAGGCTGTCACTTACGTTGTCTCATGTACAACGTCAATGGCAAGTTGCTTAGATGCAGCTTCAAATTAAAGGCTTGCTCTAATGGGATACTGTTCTTTTATAGAATGGTTAGGTGTACTATGTGATCTAAGCCCACCTTAATTTTTATTATTTAAAGTAATTTAATTAACGTTTATAATAATATATTAATATTTATTTAACGTCATTTAAATCGGGTACTCGCAATTTCGATTTCGTAAAATCTTTGGAATATTTTTGGATATTTTGTCTCCTCACGCCTTCCCACAAGGGTCCCCGAAGGGTTAGGCAGAGGTGTATAGGAAATCCCCACACACCCACTTTCCGCCAGAGGTATATTAGGTGCCAACGTGACAGATGGCGAGTCCATCGCCGTTACTCAAGCACGACTATACATACGCCTTTTTTAATTTTTCTTCTCAGACGTATGCAGGTTTCCTCTCGATGTTTTCCTTCACCGTAAAGCTCGTGGTGTGATTAATCACTGTACTTAAGTTTAGAAAAACTCATTGGTACAGTCGGGATTCGAACTTGCGACCTTTGCGTCGCAGGCAACTGCTCGAACCACTCGGCTACCACGGCTTACAGTATTATATATTAATATTATATATGATATTTTGTGTCTGAGAAAAATAATTGGTTTTAGGTGCCAACGTGTCAGATAGCAAGTCCATCGACGTTACTCAATCACGACTCGAAATACGCTTTTGAATTGCTTCTCAAAAGTATGCAGGTTTCCTCGCTACTAACTAATGACTAATCACTCTACTTAAGTTCAGAAAAACTGATTGATACAATCGGGTTTCGAACCTGTTATCTATCGGTGTGGGTGAATACAAAACTCCTTTAAAATCTGTATTTAACGTTTATAGCAAATATTTTTTTTTTATAGTTCAATTCTTTTTGATCATGTTCAATCCTCACTAGGTTGTACATTATACTAGGTTACATTCTCTTTTACGTTCAGTTAAACTGTAATTTTAACATTCTCAACTAGTTATAATTTATCTTGTGCTGTGTAAACTAAATTACTAATTATGCTCTTGTTCGTTTATTGCATGCCGTCGCCACCTATAATTGTAGTGGCACTCACCATGTATACATGTACCATGTTCATTGATAATTGTGCTTTCTATGTTGGTGGCCTT
This sequence comes from Drepana arcuata, assembly GCA_016069955.1. Lineage (NCBI taxonomy): Eukaryota > Metazoa > Arthropoda > Insecta > Lepidoptera > Drepanidae > Drepana > Drepana arcuata. The sequence continues at coordinate 60,599 of JACCPG010009623.1, read as the reverse complement.
TAAATAAATAAATAAATAAAATAAAAACTTTATGACCATTTTATTAACAAAACTATATGCAATCTTTGAATGCAGCAGTTTAAAAATGTATGCCATTCATTACCCCCATTTTTTTATTCTTTTAACAGAGGATCACATGTGTCCATAAGAAGTCCTTAGAGGTTTGTGTAATCAGGGCTATCGTTTGCCGGTAACCATCGTTTCTATTTCGATTCCAATGGGCAGTGCGTTGACCGGCCCATTTGGCCGCTGCAGCGCAACAGTCGATAATTATGTTGTCAACTGACTAAAGCAAACCGGCTATACAAACCGGATCTGGGCCGGATCAGTCGCTTTTTGTGCTCGACAAAGGCCATTACGCGATCCGTTTCCGAGCGTAAAGTCAACACTGTTATGAAGTTTTCGCTGGAAAATCGGCTAACGTGGGAAATCTGGGATTGCAATTTGAATTGGATAATGAGCTCGAGTGTATTCGTTAATTGAGTCGATATGTAAATAAACAGCGTCACCCAGCCTCAATCATTGCTGAGCTCAAAGGCTAGTTTGCCGAGTTAATGTTACCAGCCCTGATTGTTTGATCGCAACAGTCTGTTTCAGGGCGACGCTTAACATATAGGTATTTACTTAGTGAAAACATCGTATAATTGTCTGATTTTGGGTTTCGAATTGAAGGCTATTTTTAAAGCTGAGGTTTTTGATAGTGTAGATCTAATATGAAATTACAACTTTGACAACTTGACAACTTGATTTAAACCATTTGTTCTGTTCAAGGGTTTCAAGTTCACATCTAATATAACCCTTATAGGAAGGCGTGAGGATATATTATATTATTCTGTTCAATCAGCAACCACTATTTTTTTCAATCAATTTGTATGGAAATGAAATTGTTAGTGCCTATATATAAATCAGAAAATTCTAGTAACAGATTAATCATAAGTATATTAGTTATAGTTTATATATTTTTCTATATAAATAATTATAGTATGTCAGTTAATTTCTATTCAATTTAAGTCTAGCTCTTTGGTTTTAGACAAAGGAAAGTCAGCTTTCGTTAGAGAGTTCGCAGTTAATACACAGCGGTATCAATTAAAACTGTCTCCAGTGATTTATTTTATTGTTTCAGCAATTGATTACATTACGCCAAATTGACCGCAACGAATGAGCCTCCGCGTGTTGTGATGTTAAATTTGTAGTTTTCGTTATAATTCTATTGTTTTAACAATAATATTGTTGTTTGTGACAAAGATACTCTCGCCCAGTGTTTGAAACACTACCAACAAAAGTCACAGCTATGGACTTTTGTTGTCACAGTCACAGATATGGAATCGGAATTGCGTCAATAATTAAAATGCCTGTTAATTCATTCTCAATATTTCAGCTTATTAATGAATTATAATATCCTAATAATGTTCTGAAGAGGATAATTGTTCCTCTTTCACGAACAAATTAGCACAGAAATTGATTATTAGCTGCAATAACACATAAAATATATTTATTGCCAGAAAATATTATCACCAATAAAATTACATTTTATGGGGGGACATGGCCTGTTTTCTGTAATATCGAGAAATTTGCAAAACAGCAGCTGTCTCTCTGTGACTGTGACTGTTATCGGAAATAAATGACTTTTATTTAGGGTTTTATATCAATTTGTTCGATAGTTTTACGGTGCTCATCCTTTATAGTGATAAATCATATATACATTGAACACGATACTTATAGACTCTGCTGTTTATGTTTAATTCGTATCTATTTATTCACAGCCCTTCGTGATATGTTTGGTATAACGAAACTATCTTTCGTTAGTATTCAGAACAAGCAGGAAACTTCATAAAGCAGCGTATAGTTCCAAGAAGTGTGTGCTAGAGATTTACGATGATTCTTAAAATAGCATATTCTAACAATCCGCCCAACTGATTGAAAGCAGATTGCTAATTAATACGTTAAATTTATTTACATGCGCGTGTGTTGCATGACTACCTCATGGTAGATGTGATGCAGACGTATCAAGCTATTGTCATAATTATTCAGAAGTATGAAAGTACCATATTAGCAAACATACGTTACACGGAACAGCTCAACAGCTTTTTTTCAATCGTCTGTGTATTTTTGTTAATCTCCGAAATGGCTGAATCGATTTTGATTTTAATGGGACACTCACTGTTAAATCATCGTCATCATATCAGCACTCTGAGTCCCTAACGGAATAGGCAGAGAGAGTAGAGTGCCAGTTCTCTCTAGACATCAGACCTCTTTCGCTTCGGCCACATTCATCGGTCTTTTTATACATGCCCGCTACTTTCGAGTACTCTTGACGTTCCTGTCTTTGAGAACCAAGACAAGACCAGTATAGACAAAATTTCAACTTTAACTTTAAGTGAAATTTTTTAAATAATTAATTTTAATTAAAGCTTTAAGAGAGCCGTGGTGGCCGAGTGGTTCGAGCAGTTGCCTGCGACGCAAAGGTCGCAAGTTCGAATCCCCACTGTACCAATGAGTTTTTCTGAACTTAAGTACAGTGATTAGTCACACCACGAGCTTAACGGTGAAGGAAAACATCGAGAGGAAACCTGCATACGTCTGAGAAGCAATTCAAAGGCGTATGTATAGTCGTGCTTGAGTAACGGCGATGGACTCGCCATCTGTCACGTTGGCACCTAATATACCTCTGGCGGAAAGTGGGTGTGTGGGGATTTCCTATACACCTCTGCCTACCCCTTCGGGGACAATTGTGGGAAGGCGTGAGGATATTTTATTTTTTCAACTATAACTAACAAGAGAAAACAGGCTTGGGGGAAACCCAATGAGATAACGCATTTAAGAAAAAAGGTTTTGGATAACTGGACTAGTCAGAAAGCGGTATTTCCGACAGAACTATCAATCACTTCACTAATTGCGTTATTTATCTACCACCGTTCTGAAATCGCAATGTCATTAGCTTATGTAATTTCACTTAGTGTGTAGTTTAGCTGTGTATTATTTCTTAATAATTTTTCGCCACTCATCTCTATTCGTTGGGAATTTATTTCCCTTGGTGTATTCAATAGTAAAAATATAGATATAACAATTTTGGAAGTTTGGAGTACATTACAGAATTAGCTGCGTTGAAATTTAATTGACATTAATTCTGTATTGGAAATTTGCATGGCCTGTCGGTTTCAAATTGAATCATGTTAGATTCGCAGAATTGAACTGTAGTCCGAACTATGTGTGGCGGCACACTTCTATAAAATAATTTGTATAGTTTGTTGAATGTGCACGCAAATGAAATGGCCCAAACATTCGGTCTGAACTCGTTAACCAACTCCTGTTACTGACGCTAAGATCCGGAGCAGAGTTAATTTCGGGTTCCCGTTGACGGGCTTTTTGAACACACAATTACTCACGCACTGTTTTACAATGCAACAATATTGATCACGTATTAAAGAAAAATGCCTCGTTCAGTGAAATGTTACACACAGTGTTGTAACAAATTCTACATTAATATCGCGTTAGGGCGCGTTAGCGAATGGGTATTATCAGAGGCTAGTTGCCATAGTAACGTAGGCGATTCCTGCTTAGTTAAATATTTTCAGATGATTCTCACGCGGCTGAAGAGGGTCGGTGGCCGGCCAAACCCGACTCGAGAATTCTGGCGATTGTGATGATATATGACCGCGCATTATTTTCTTATCTTTTCTCTTTCTAACTCCACCACCCATACTTCATTCCCGTTCGTATTATAAACGTTTTACATTTCATATCTCGTAATAGACGCCTTAGGCTAAATGGTGTTAGTATAACGTACATTTTGGTAATATGTCATAGTCGTTGAATATCTCAACGCTTTTAGGCTCTCGTGATGATTTCATTTAAAGCGGGGAACGATATAAATTAATTTTTGTTTGAGCGTAACTTAAGGGAAATTGTTTCTTGAAAATGATACCTTATTGTAGATGAGGTTATTACGGTAAACAAGGCAACGATGAAACCGAGCAAAGAAAATATTTATATTTTTAAAAGAATTGACGTAATCTTTTAATGTGCAGAAAAAGTAAGCTGTTTCCTGATTATTCATTAAAAATACAATTTGTCTAGAACACAGCGATATTAATATATCTCAGGTCATAAAGTATGGATTGAATTCCTGCGTAGGTATTAGGTAATCCATACTTCGCGACCTGGGCCAGAGATTTTGGTTCGGAGTTAGAGCCTAACTGATATTCTGAAAAATAACCACCATTCTTGATAATGATACCAGATATGGTATTTTATAAGTTTTCTGCATGTAACATCGTAGGTGTCAAAAGTTTAGCTTAGTAACAAATAAGCTTACAAAATACTTAGGATTATTTTTAGACTGTAAATAGTGGTTCTTAGACCATAGTGACCTTGAAAACCGTTATTTTAAATCGGAGTCTTTAAGGTATTTGTTGAAAAAGTTACGTGAGCAACTTATGTTTTAAGTAAGTAAAATGCATGTTTATTTTTATTGTTAACTTATTCGCTGTACTGATATGTGTTAAAAATAACACCTAATGATCATCAGGAGTATTTTTAGGTGCCATCTTAATAGGAAGCGGGACTTTCGCCATCTGTCAAACACGATTTCCTTACAATGTTTTCGTTCACCATGTGTACTGCTTAAATAATGAAAAGATAATAAAATTAGTTTTAGCAAAACTCATTTCTACAGACCGCCGGGACTTCAACTTTGTAAATTGAGTTCGTAAGTGACGTCTTAAACCTCTCGGTCACTAGCGGCTCTTTAGCTACTAGTAATTGTTATGAAATATCTAAATTTGCGTAATTCCTACAATATTTATACGCAGTAGAAGAAAAAGTCGTGTTATTATTTAGATCAAGATCATATGCGGGCAGAGGGACGCGACCTCAATGTAAGTATTCCGAATACTGATGAGATGATCGAAATGAGAATAAAAATATATATTTTCTGGATTATCCATATCTGTTCCACTGAAATGTATATCTGTCCCTCTTTCACTTACAGTATCCCAATATGTGTAGCTGTGGTCGTTTTCTTGAATAAAGATGACACTTAATTGAATTTGAGTGTTGTGGCTATATTGTGAATTTGTTGTGTATTTTTCCTATTCACCAACTGAAAATACTTTCACTTTCATGATACGAATATCGTTTTTCTTATTTCAATAGGTATCGGCTAGGCTTATTAGAAGCTAAGAACCTATTTTGTAATATCTAAATGTTCGTTCTATTTCCAATGTGTCCGCGCGTAAAGTTAGATTACAATGGCAGTTTTCTATGCAAAATTTCAACCAATTCATCAACAAACATCCTTTTCATTGTCGCTGGTCCCTAATCGAGCTAACTGCCTCCACCCATCGCTGAAAGCAGGTATGATCCTCGCATAGAACGTGTGCTCGGCTTTCAGCAGTTTTTTTGCAGCATGCTTTACCTATTGGTCAAAGGTAATGCATGCACCATGTCAAATTATGTTTCTTTGTATAATATATGTATGCAGTAGAAGGAACAAGAAAAATTGGGATAAAGCTAAAAAAGAAGTATACTAAGTTTATGATGTTCAGGTTGTATTTATTGTTGATTCCAAATTGGATTGCACAGATGACATTCGTAGTTGTACCGTTGCTTGTTCTTTCAGTGTGTCTGCAGACTCTGTATACGCTGGAAGCCGCAACGGAAAATAAAATTGATATCGCCCGCCGCGGGCGCTCCGAGAAAAAGCATTTCGAAATAAATGACTTTTTAAATTTCATCGTTGCACACAGTTTCTCTATCAATTGTCGAGGCTCGCTCCACGTAACTGGATTTTGCGACGGGCATTTATTGTGTGCGACGTACAAGACATCGTGACTTTTATTCCTAGGACTTTGATAAAGATGATATAGAGAACACTAACGGATCGTTGCTCGTGTGTGACCAATCAGAACAATTTCATGCACAGCCTTTGTTCAAAGTAGGTATAGAGAAGGTTCTGTCTAGAATCGTTTTAGACCCAGACACAATGAATCTACTGTTATAGTATAATTGTACCTATCAATTGTTATACAGTGCATAAATGTACATAATAGGAGATTGATTGTTAAAAAATGTGAAAATTGTGAGCTTCTGAGTACGAGAGAAAACATTGAGAAGAAACTTACACATGGTTGAAAATACTTGTAAAACATGTTTACCCGCAATCTTACCATCTATCACGGATGCAAGGACTTAGGTGTGTGTAGTAGGTATCTGAAATTATTGTTGAAATAAGAATGGGCGCTATCCTACACATACCTATGGGGCTAAAAAGGACGAAGTTAAAATATTCATGGTAACATATGATGCAGCATACCTAAAACTGAATTTTGATAAACGTGTACTTGATTGGACAAAAGTCTTTGGAACCTGTTATATACACAAGGAAACCTTAGGAGTTCATGAGGTAGGAACCACAAGTGCTGTTAAACTCACGTGCTACATTCATACTGGAAACTTAAGAACACGTGCTCCTATCAACACCTAAGCGTATTGTGCTATGCAACAAGTATTTTCTGATAAATCTGATGGAGAGGTTGTTAGCCCCTCTACACACAATTCACTCCAATTTTGAATATGAGATTCTGTTTTGTCCTACCATTTTTGTTCCTGTTTCGGCGCTTCAAAAAACGCGTCTGTGAGTGAACTAAAAAAACAAACATTAATCTATTTTTTCAGAAGAAAATTTTATGTCGATTCTAAAGTTCTGGATATAATTATTAGTAGGACTTCCAAATCAAAATATTTTTATTTCACATAGGCCTAGGTGAGCACTTATAAAACGTAGAAAAAGGTGTACGGTTCGGGTTGGTCATTTCCATGGAGAAGAACCGCCAAGAAACTCCATGGTTACTCTTTTCAAATCATTAGGTATACAATAACAATATTTTTATGTTATTCGATTCGATTATTAAGTATTAGGTTATGGATCAGAAAGAGAATTGATTTGATAACCTTTTTTAATATCCACCCTCAGCTGTACACGTACAAACAAACGGATGCAAGCGAGCGCATAAACAAATTGCCGCTTGCATATCTCATTAATGTCACTCACGACGTTGCCGCCGGCGCGTGACTGCAAGAAGCGTCTGTTTTGTCGCCAGGTGTAGCTTTTCACCCCTGTGTATATGTGAAGTAATATTCGATTACGTTTACCGTCGCTACGGGCCTTATTAGTGTCCTTTAATGTAGGAAGCATGCGTGACAGCTACTCATTATATATTCCAATTCTGAAAAGCGGCTCGAAATATTATTCCACCTGTGTTATGGACCTTTCAGTTCATAGCAATAGTTTAAAATTATTTTAACTATATAAAATAAACTGATTGACAACTACATTTTCACCGAGATATAGGTATGAACAAGTAGGTATGGTTTTCAAGATATAATGTTAGTATACAAAACCTGCTATACAAGATTATTTTACATTAATACGATAACATTAAAGTATGTTGGACAACTCGATGTAGAATAGCAAAGTAAGTTTAACGTCAATTGGTAAGGCGTCAGCTATTACCTGTTGCAGCTTGATTGAGATCCTTGCTACGTCGCGATCGTCACTTCAAGGAGTTTTCTATTTAGACCTTTATTTTATTTTCCTTTAATTAGCGACACAGCGCACTATTGGGGCTGAGAGGTTAATTGCCTGATTTTGGAAATATTCTACTAGAATTTGAGACAGTTGAAAGCATAAAGTCATTGTCTAAAATAAAATAAATCAATCTTCACACCTTCTCTAGGGGTAAGCTAAGGTAAGTCAACCACCAATTTTTACGGAGACATTATGACACAGGTGCCAACGTTACAGATGACTGCCTGTTAAGTACTTACGACGTCTGAAATTCTTATCAAAAGTATGCCTCAGTGTCTTCATGATGTTTTCCTCCACCATCACTACTGGTCTACAATCTTGATTATCAGATAACTATGAACTTAATAGTATAAAATCATATACCTGATCCATCTAGACTTAGCCGAGGTCGACCACGGACAAAATGGCGACAAGACCAAAATAACATATCCGTGAACTGGACAATACACTGTTCACAAAAACACCTAAAGTCGTTGCAGCAGTGCGAAGTACCAGGCTAACAGTGTCGAAACCAGCAACCTTTTTTAAAACGAATAATACAGACGTGAAAATCTTGACGTGAGTAAAGTAATGTGTGACAATAACTCATATATTTGATATTTCGTAGTATGAACTCACAAAGCGGAGAGATTTCAATATGATTAAGCATTTTTAGTCTAGATTGTATGTCGAAAATCTTGACGGTCGCGTATGTATTTCCATATGTCACTTTAGGGCGTCATTCCTCAATCAATGGACCTATTCTGAACAATTTGAATAATTCATATACATTTTTACCTGTACCGTTGTTATTATAGTGAACCAAAAAAAAATACAAGGCTGGCTACTACAGTATTATTATATAGATTTTATATCTAAAGCTAAAATCTATGTAGCCAGTACTTACCATATACCTATTATATTAATTAACCTTTATTCTTTGGTAAACATTATATAGATGAGATGAATACGAACGAAATAAAACTAATTAACGAAAAAAAATATACACATTATAAGACTTTATCTTTTATGAATATTTTTTGTTAATGTAGCGATTCTCAAAACCCATTCAATAAATGTGGGAAAACTTCCAACTTCAACGAGTATGTTTTTGTACAAATATTTCAATATTAAGTCGCGTCTTAGACGCAAAAGGTCTTTGGGTAACTTTGACAAAGAAAAGTTTCTTATTTTTCAACGGATCAGAAGCCCTTGATTTTTCTTTTGTACAAGTTTTTGTGAGCATCGCTACATTTATAATTTTGCAGAAACCATCATAATTTTTTGACAAACTTTATTTTGAAGCCAAACGAAATGGTGTTAAATATGATTTGTAATAATATTATTTATTTGTGGGCCAGAATATGTCCTTAGCCGCGCTTTGATGGTATTATTTATCTGCCCTGAATGACAATGGCTTGTAAACTGCATAGGTTATACGACTGCGGTGGTTTTACTTGATTTGAAATGTCGATCAGGGTTTGCTTATTCAGATCCGATGATTGCATGTTATTATTATAAAAAATCTTTTATAAATAGAGATGGCAGTTTGTCGTAGAATTGTTTAGTAATATATATCTTTCTATTTCTATTCCTATGGTTATCGCTTGAACGTTAGCACCTAGAATATATCTCTCGCGGAAAGTGGGTGTGTGTATAGTATCTACACATTTCTGCCTACCCCTTCGGGTAGCCTTGTGGGAAAGCTTGACGATATCTACATACATATTTATGCACACATATATATATCTGGTCAGCCTGAAGGAAGTACAAACGTTTCTTTAGAAAGTCCTTTAGAGTGCACTATTATATTATGTAACTAAATAACGTCGATATGGATAAGATATTTCAATGTCAATTTAAATAAACAATGAATTACTAGTACCTACGGGTAAGCCCATAAAATATATAGACTTTTAATACCCCCAAGGCACACAGACAGCTTGCAAATTAATAGATATGTGCTGCCATCTGTTGGCTTTTGGCTGTTCGCCAGATGGCGAATCCCAATTCGTGCGAAACCAAGCGGGTTAGCTAGTCTTATATAAATCAATACATCCCCATTTACTGACAAAAATCCTTTTAATTCTCATTATTTCATAATAAAATTCTTATATCCTCCCTGATTGCGTACGAGTCCGTAAGTGCGTAATGAAGCGCACGGTCCTCGGGGGGCAGCACAAGGAGGCATTGATGCGATCAGCTCACCGCATCAGGAATCAATTAGGAACGGCTGGCGGCCACAACGTGCCTACCGCATGAATTATTGACGATGCTCACTTCGTCCACGCGACTTCGTACTAAGAGATCTCGACGTGAACTCACTTGTTAGCAAAATGAAAGTGTGCGTGTTTTTTATAATATTACCATCACCTTCAACGTAATTTCTTTGAATATCTCTAAGCGTGATTTTCAGATATACATTATTTGAAAATAGAGAGCCTCTGTATGAAGAAGATTAGCAGGAAAAATTAGGTTATTAATAAATATACCACATACTACAGACTCATCTAATGATTTAGTGATCTTATATCGATCCCATAGGCTAAATTTCAAGCGTGGCTAGGCTAGAAGTTTTAATTTCGATATCCGTAGAGTAGGATTAAATAATAGTTATTATAGGCATTAGAAAACAATACCTAACATCTCTCAACTCATACGCTGCATCTGCATAGAATGAATCCGGGTTTAATGAAATGGCTGATTAGCGAGAAAACTTAATTTCCCGTTAGTACCCTGTGTAGTATAACTAGCATTTAGTTCAGGGGTTTGAAAGCTAAAGTTGCTGCAATTGATATGCGGGTGACAATTGTGGCTCAGATTTGTACTGTCGCAGTCGTATACGACTCAAGTCACAATCACTCACAAATCACAGACAGTTCTAAATAAGGATAAGACTTTATAAGGTCACGGACTACTCATAATACAAAGGTTGCAGATTGCAAACCGAGTTCCGACAGTGTGTACCAAACAGTTTTGGTAATTTATCACACTACGAGCTAACGATGAAGGAAAACATCACGTTGATACTTGCGAGCCTGAAACGGCGGCGGAATATATGTCGTGTTATTCTATTATATTTCAGCTATCTTAGTTCGAAATGCTTGTGGTAGATAATATGTCACTGTTTTATGTAATCAATGACTTTATAAGTGAGTAGTACAATAATGGTTCCCCCCTTTACATTCACTTCACATTAAAACCCTGAATTTATTTCACCGAATATGATCAGTTCTAGAGTGCCACAATATATCGTATTTTTTGTAGGGCATAAAGGCTAAGACCTAACAATACTGTCTTTGACATCAAATTATTATCGTTATATTTATACACACATCAAAAGTTTTCTCTTGACATTTAAACATATAAACTTTCACGCCTTCCCACAAGTGTGTCCGAGAAGGAGTAGGCACAGGTGTGTAGGTAGTGCCAAAACACCCACTTTCCACTAGAGATATATTTTAGGTGCCAACGTGACAGATGACGGACAACGCGAGTCCAAGGCCTTACTTAAGCACGACTATACACAGTCAGTCTTTGAATTTCTTCTCAAACGTATGCAGATTTTCTCTCAACATAAAGATCATTTTGCGACTAATCACTGAGTTTAAGTTTAGAAAAAAGGGAATTGGTACAGTCGGCATTCGAACTTGCAATCTTTGTGTTGCAGGCGACTGCTCGAACCACTCGGCCACCACGGCTACATGTGTAATAAATAAATAAATATATTTAGGTGCGACTATGTATCCAGTACACATGGAATAACCCAGTGTTATCTAGACTGTGTGATCAATTGAATATTATAATAATAAAACTGGAATAAAATCACATGGCGATAACAATGTATTTTCCATTTTGTATTTTACTATCCAGTGGCATCACAGCTCGTTACTATCTCGCAACTAAAATTATAATGTCAGTACTGAAGATACTTGAATCCGCTTCACAAGTGGATTACAGAAGGATCTATTTGTTTGCGATCCGTGATCTTGCAAGTGGGATACTCATTACTATAACCCGCGGTGCTTATGCCATTATTCCCAGATTGTACTTAACTTTTACTAATCACTCTGTAACAGACGCAAGAGAGTTATAAAGAAGATAAACAGAACTTACAGTGTTGATTCTTTAACTAACCATTGTATTCACTGATTAAATAATTAAATAGTCGTATCGCTACAGCTCACTCAAATGGTACGGTGAAAAGCTTAGGATTATTAGTGAAATTTTATATTTTATAAACGGCTAGGATGAACAACGATTTAACGGGAGAGTCTTCTGAAGAATTTTTCGACGTGATTCCCACTTCTAACTTCTTCGTCATCGACGGGAAATTCATCCGCATAGTTTGGAACCAAAAAGGTCTCGCACTGCGCGGTTCCAAAGAAGTTACCTTCCGCAAACGCTCAGGCTGAGGCTGTGGCAACCGCTTACTATCAGGCGGTTTAAAAAAATATACCAATGTACATACCCGTATAAGGCCTTACCATGGCGTGTTATAGTTTAAATAAGAGTGCGAAAGGGTCAAATGTAGAAACGAAATAGGTATAACCAACTGTCATAGTAAGGCCGGGTCGACGAATATTACTCAAATTTGTTGCAATAATACGCAACATATTCAAATTTGCATTTTCATTAGTCATTCATATTGATGAATAGCGGCTAAATGGTTTGATTAATAATGTGTGAAGCTGTCTGTAGCTATTTTGTATAATGATCTATTTTATTGTTTGCAACTTTAGTTTTTTTCTTTTTAGTAAAAAGTTTTATCTACTTTAAACAAATGGCACTGTCAAAATCGCTTAGCGTTATCACAAAAGGCTTATCCACGTACTATGAAAGAGTTGATACCTTAGTTTAATAGCACTACGTGCAGCTTGATTATTCTTAAATTGTATTCATAGTCATGATAAACATCGTATAGGGTTCATTGTAGAATCAAAATCTCTAAGCCTTTAAAACTGTATAATATATAAGTATGCTTTATTTATTTATATACGTAAGGAGAACGGCGTGCATTTAAAATTTTACTAATTATGGTTTTAATTTTATTTATTTATTTATTTTATAAGGCTTACCAACTAGTATACATACAAACTCTTTTTCGTACAGACATTTAACTAACAATCGATTCAGTGTGTAACTAAATTATAGGTTTGCACAACATTTTTAAATAAGTTTCACATTACATTTATTATTTCTAAATAACATAAACTAAAATCTTTATATTTACAATTGAACCAAAAGACGTTCTGTCTTAATGATCTGTATAAGACAACTAAATTGTTCTAGTGAACGCTTGGTCTTTGCTGTTGATCTCTTTGAATTAACTACCTCAATTGTCAAAGTGTGCCACTGTATTTGCCACAATTGTTGGAAAGTGGAAGTTAGTCCCGCTAGACTGTGATCATGAGTTTTGAGGTGCGCCGCGCTCATGCCGTCGTATACGACGGCATGAACGAGTAGATGGATTACTATAGTAATCCATCTACTCGTTACAGGGACAAACTCACGACAAATACTACGGATCTTGGGGGTAGGAGCAATGTAAGCTAGATTAAAACTAAGGTATGTAAATTGAAATTGTTGATTTGAATTGATTTTTTTGTACCTATGATGGAATATATGTTATGATATAAGTATAAACTGGATAACGTCTTAAATATCAAACGTACACACTCTTGACGTTGAAATATGCGTTTGTGTATTCTATGCAGTTCGAAAGAATTAAACTTTTATATTTTACCTTCAAGAAGCATCGCCTGCTGTACATTGTACTTAAATCTTTGTTTAAATCAAATCTATATTTATTTTCCTTTACAATTCTGGTTATAATTAGTTGTCATTAATGAGTAAATTTACTTCATGCCCTACCTATATAATACCTTGGACAAACAGATATGATAGTTATACAATGACAAAACTATACTGATTTAATTTCAGAATGGATCCCTTGAAAGGAATACCTTTCACGACAGGTTTCCATATAAATGTGCTCTTCGCGATCGGAGCAAGTTTTGACTCTTTCTTACTACTTACATATATGGCACACCTCTTCAAACTATTTTCCAACATTTATATAATCTGAGGCGACAGGGCGTCCATTAGAATGAATATGAGAGAGCCTCCGACCGATAACTTATCTGAAATTCCTTAACTTATGTACCTACGTAGGAAATCGCCTTGTAATATATTGGTATTTGAGATTGAAGTCGACTGTGAAATATGGTTTATTGCTAAAGTTTTATTGTGCATGTCACAGGTGCGATGATATTCGAAGGTTTTACTTTAGTTTTGTTATTACACTTTATTTTGGATTGAGTTAAAGTTTGGGGGAGTCCGTGGGTGGGTTATTTCGAAGGCCTAACCCACTTAGGTTATATTTTATTCAACACAAAATCTTTCATGAAAACTTATTTTATTAGGTTTGTTTAATTTATTTTGGTACAATAAAGGTAATATTACGTAAGAACGAAAGTGTGGTGTTTTTTTGACAATCACGAATTTCAGTGTATATTATTTATACACGTGATTTACGGTTTTCAGTGTTCAGTAGGCGATATATGATAAAAGCGATGTAAAGTATATTTCATAAGGTGTTACGCAAAATCCAGGCAGTAATATTTTCAATTCCACGAAACAATTATTACGCCATGTCATCAATCGGATTCCCGCTTTGATTGCGCGGCAAATTCGTTTTGTTTGGACACAAAAATTGCAATATAAAGAGCTGCCACATCATTCCCTTTTGGTTTAACGTAGATTGCTTCCAAAATGTAATATTGTTTGCAATTCATTTTGAACAAGCGATTGGCCACTTTCAATCCGTTTATTTTTTATTTTCGATATTAACCTTATATTAAAAACCCGAATCGCGTTGTGAAATATGTGGAAACTATTGAATTAAATTGATATGATTTAATTGAACGGAAATCTCTTAGCAGGAAATAGTGAAGAAAGTTCGGAAAGCTCGGGTGGGAGTGCTCAGGGCGTAATATAATAAATACTTGGGTCAGAATAAACTATACAATTATACCTTGTAACATAATTGTATTAACAGTTTAATATTAAACATTTCGGTAATTGTACACTCATACAGCATAAAAGTTACTATTAAGTTTTATATTTTAGTAATTATAGCCAGCATTTTATATATTTTTTAAAGTGTAACTAATCAGCATAATAATTAGTGTTAACTATCTTTGCAAGATTGGAGAGTTACTTTTTACAAAAGAAAAAAGTATACAAATCTTAATCTCAGAATCGGAGGAGGCTGCGACGAAGCTCTCGTCTTACATAGCGACGTAATCAGACTGCTGCCTCGGGCTAATCTTGATACAGATGTTCCTAGGCACCTAGCTTCGTGTTATTGTACTCTTTTCACGTTTTTATTATGACACTCCGTTCTTACCTACATAAACCTTGTTTATGTTGATTCGTCAGTAAGTTCATAAATCAGAGCTTACATAAGTTAATATCTCGTTTTGAAAAATATACATCTTGAGAATAGGATATTTTTTCCCGTGATATTGCGAAAACTTTTAAAAGTTGACTTTGTTGTTGTCAACCTCTAAATCATAAATAAAATGCGAGCGTTTAAAGCGGATGAAGTTTAAGGGACTTAGTGGGGTGAAAGTTAAAAAGCGGTGCAATTCATGCAGCGCAGGTGACCAGCGGTTTATCAGCCCATGGCAGGCGGCGGGCGGCGCGGGTGGACGTGGAGACCGGACGCCGCACACCTATCGTCGGGACCTCCGAGGCGCGGATAATCGCCTCATTTATAAAGTTTAGCGGGACAAAGCTGCGCGAGTTTTTGATTGAAAACAAACTTAGAAGGGACAACCTCATTTGAATAAGTATACTGCGAATAAAGTGTGGCTTTATGTTTTCCTTTAGGTATTTTTTTTCCTTTGTTATGCAAAACAATGTTCCACCTTGTTTAGGTACTACAACACGCTTTATTTTTGAGTGAAAGACTCTTTTGAAGTTAAGCTTTCCTGTATAAATTATTTTATTTTCACTGTATTGTTCTAAAATGCCAACCTTTTGAAACTTTAATATTCGCTGTGACTCTTCGTTGCGGAATCTCAGTTTATCATTGTTAAGCTCACTCAATCCTTCAGTTTCACCGACCATGGGGTGCAGAATGTTTATTTTTGCATATATTTCATTGCGATTTTATAATGTAGAAAGAACTGGCACTCTTTCCTCTCTACGTCCACAGGATGACAGAAACATACATGGCGATACTTTTTTGATCTCAGCATTTTACGAAAGTTGTTTGTATATCATGAAAAAAAACCTAACTAAGCTCATCGCAAATTCCATTTCACGATACATTCACAGACGTCACAGCTCGTGTTACCAAAAATCTTGGACAGAAACAAATTATGGGAAAAATCTAAGTCACTTAGCGATCTATGCATGCTTGTACATCAGGAAATGCGACGAGCCATGACGGTGTGAGGGCAGCGTCCATTGGGGGAGAAATCAGACAAAAACACGTATATCGCTCGGTCGATTTGTGGCATTCCCGCTAATTATTGTCCTCCTCGGCTTCCACGTTTCTACGCTAATCTGGTACATGTTAACTGACGGACGCTAATCGGGGCTGGCGAGTTAGCTCAACGCTAGATTTGTCTAATCAACGTCGGTGTGCTGTCCTAATGTGATAATTGGACTGCGCTAGTCTGTCTCACTTGTAACAAAACCGGACTTTGACTTACTACTAATTGAATTGACGTGCATTGTTTGTACTGAGCAATATATTAAAAACAAGTGGAGTTTGTTAGATTTTGGTTGAACGCGCTCATATCTGCAACAATTGTTAGGAAAGGCTATTTATAACAATATTATCTACGAGGTTTAACCTTAGGAGCCTAGCAAAATTAGAAACCTTTAATTAAGAGCCTTTTTTTAAGTTACACGGCAGAGACGTCTAAGATCGTACTTAGAACTCGTTCGAGAGATAACACCAGAATGATCATCGCCAAGATATTCGGATACTTTAAGAAAACTCAAAGTAATTTAATATGTATTTTAATAATGACTTAAATAACTTTATTACATAAAACGTATAAAATTTCTTCTGACAAGGAAAAACTCTTGCGGTTTCTACTTATCAAATATTCCTTCTGAGTTAATTCCGTCAGGAAACTTTTTCAGTATCATTTGATTATTGAATTATTTTCAGCTGTATAATAAACTTTTGGATATATTGAAACTAATACCCTCAATACTTTTATTATAGGCTAGGATTTCAACTACAATATTAATCTATGAAATTCTGTAAAATGTAAAATTTACATTTAAATTGTATGTGAGCCTTCAGAGAATATATTACGCTATCGCGAATTAAATAAAAATAAGGCAGAAAAACATCATATTCTATCCTCATTTGAAAAGGCGTATTCAGATCTAAGGCCATGTCTCACTTTACAGTATCGATTTCCCGTTATTTTGACACGTTAAGGCGTTATGAAGCACTAAATTTTGACAGACAGATTAAGCTTAATCCATTTAGTCTGAGCAACCAAACTTTAAATACCAAACAGGGCATCAATTTGCCAACTTAGTCTCTACATATTTTATAACATATTCCATTCCCCGCTGTCTGTACAGTACGTTTAGATATTTTAAACTATGTAACGGATTTAATGCAGTTTTTTGATTGATTGAAGAGGTAATTAAATTATTATGTGGAAAAGCAGCGGGAAAGGATAAGATTACAGCTGAGATGATCAAGTACGGTAGACCAGCGGTCTCGGACGTCATCTATTTGCTATGCAGCCTTTGCTTGGAAATGGGTGATGTTCCAGACGACTGGAGGCGAGCAGTAATCGTGCCTTTCTATAAAGGAAAGCGATTAGATTGCTCAAACTATAGAGCCATCAGCTTGGTCAGCTTAGCTAGTAAAGTGAAGACGAAGATTCTGACGATCAGAATGCAACAGCGATCCGAAAGGTTTCTCTGGGAATCCCAAGGTGGATTTAGACTAGGAATAGGGTGTATGGATCAAACCTTCTCGCTTCGCGGAATCGCGGAAAAGTTTTTGAATATTAAGCATAAGGTTTTCTGCGCTTTCGTCGAGACATGTTTCCTGGATAAGTGAGTAGTTTCCTCTCCATGCCGTGAAAGCACTATATAGTGATAACAGGGCGTGCGTTAGGGCCGAGGGTGAGATGTCACCCTGGTTTGATGTGAAGACGGGGGCAAACAAGGGTGTATCATGTCTGTGTGGCTGTTCATTATATATCTAGATAACTGTCTGAGAGCATTAAAAACGAACGGGTGTGAAGTGGACATGGGAAACTTAGTGATCAACTGCCTTTTATACGCCAATGACGCGGTTAAATTACATACATTACAAATTACATACAATAAACTATGTACAAGAGGAGCAATTCACTGCCATCCATGGCCAGTATTCAGATAATCCGATGTTGTATAATAAACTTTTTGAATTAATTTACTTTTAATGACAACTTTTAACAAAATTTGAATAACTTAAGAATATGTTTTAATCCATATCAAAACCAAAACCGTGATTATTTACGCGTGAACTTTTTCAAATGTCATGGCAGAAAGGCTGATGCTACCAATAAACTTCGTCTATTCTCATCAACAACTTCGTTACAATCCTATGAGTAATATTTAATGAAGGGGCGTCCCCCGGACAGCCACACCACAATTACAAATAGATCAATATCACTCGTTTTACTTATTCAAAGGTACCGCTTACAATAAAGACTTTTTACTACTCCACTACAATATCTATTTCTTGAAATCGGACATCTAATTTAATTATTTATTCAAATACGTGACAAGTTTAGAATAAATCCAATCACGCATTTATTTAAAGATATAAAATTTACAAAGTCGATATATTTACACAATTTTTAACTCAAGAACGGGTGGACCGATTTTGATGATCCTAAATTAGAGTCTACAAATGAGAATAGCAGAATAACTATTAAAATATAGGAATGATTTACGATAAAAACAACTATCACTATATTCTTTGACTTTGGCGGTACGAAGTTCGACGGGTCAGTTTTTAGATAGCAAACAGTTGAGAAACAACTACATGCAGGAAATATATTTGACCCAAATCGTCATTTAATTGCCATGATAAATTCTCTCAGCGAGAGTTGTTCTAAATTATTATCTTTACACTCGCAATGTAGAAGGTAACGTATAAGGTATAGTATAATAATAATATAATAATATATCCTCACGCCTTCCCACAAGGGTCCCCGAAGGGGTAGGCAGAGGTGTATAGGTAATACCCACACACCCACTTTCCACCAGAGGTATATTAGGTGCCAACGTAACAGATGGCGAGTCCATCGCCGTTACTCAAGCACGACTATACATACGCCTTTGAATTTCTTCTCAGATGTATAATAACTATTATGATATATTCACGCCTTCTCATAGGAGTCCCAGGAGTAGGCAGTGGTTATAATAACCCCTGTTTTTGACCGAGATAGATACGTCTTTAAATGTATTCTGACACATTAGCATGTTTTCTTACGATGTTTTCCTCCATCGTAAACCTCGTGGTGTTATAAATCACTGTACTTAAAAATCATTGGAACAGACCACCGGGGCTCGCAATCTTGATATTGCATGACTATTTAAATACTAGGCCACCACAATAACAGCTTTGGAAAGCTGTATCCCTTTCTAAGGTTAAGGTACACAAGCAAAACTTTGCTTAAACTGTAGTACTTGCGTCTATCTGCTTAATACATATTTCATTTAAAAAATATTTATAATCATACATATTTTTAATTAAATTAAACATTGATATATATAATCACGCAGAAAGCCTCATGGGGTAGGCAGATATAGTAGAGAGCAAATAATCAGTCGCACGATTGAATTCATGAAGAACTATTATTATAAAATAATAATAAATACCTGGGACAATTCCACACAAATTGACCTTGTCCCAAATTAAGCAAAGATTGTGTTATGGTACCTAAACAACGATATATTTACTTAAATAGATCGATATATACTTAAATACATCGGACATCCAAGACTAAGGTACAAATATTCGTGTTCATCACACAAATATCTGCCCTCAGCGGGATTCGAACCCGCGACCTCAAGTTTCGCAGTCAGGAGCTCTAACCACTAGACCAGACGGTAGTGATAATAATAGTAATACATGAATTATTTCACGCCGTCTTAAGGCTACTGAAGGATTAAGGCTTTAAGGGTTAAGGAAGGGTTAAAGTTAAACAATAAAAAACAAATCAAATCCCAATATTTACCTTATCAAAGACATGTGAAACGCAACGAAGGCCGAAAGTATCAAAGTTTCATAGAAACTATGTTTATTCTTCGCTTTGTATTCGCCTCTTGGTGGCACTAGTGTCGACAATTTACGCATCCATAAAATTAAAAAGCCCGAGAAGTTATTAGACTTCCGACGAAACCACACACTGAGCTCCCTTGGTTTAACGATACTCATAAAACTGAACAGCTTTATTGCTCTTTCTATCCATGTTTTAAAAAATCTTTTCCTTTATGTTTCTTCGCAAGTGTCACAGAAAAGGTTGATAGTGGTGTGGTAATACCCCACAATTTACCAGTGATATACATGTGCCGACGAGTTAGTAACCGTCCTTAAGAAAATACTGTACGACTATTATGTCTTGGAACTTTTTCGCGAATGTATGCGGATTTTCTCATGATCATGTCACGAATAACTGATTGAAAAAACTCAAAGGCCATAAAGGGTATAATCATAACTCAATTTACACTTAACATAATCCTTGTTCTATATCACAACAATAATACCTTGAGCTGATTCCACACAAATTGACCGAGCACAGCTTGCGCTACTACACTAGATAACGATATATACATATATTAATATAAATATATGACTTATGTATATGTATGTTCAACACACTTATTTTCGTCCCTAGTGGAATCGAAACAATGAAATCAAGTTTTTCAGCTAGAAACTGGCTGGACCACTGTAATTCACTGAGGACGCCGGCGGTTTTTTTACTCTTAGGGGATTTAACACTCAATAAATTTTGTATCTTTTGATGTTGATGTATAAATTGTTCGGCCAATTCAACCCGTCACATTTTGTCTCCCATAGATTTCCATCATCCACGCTTGATGAATATTACGGCTTCGTTTTTAACATCAAAGACTATAATATTTTCATATAATATAGGTATATAATTTAGATGTAAAGGAATTTACGAGTAGGTACTCGCACCTAAAACCTCGCACCTGGTAAAATTTTGTTCACACAAGAATACTTATTAATACGGAAAAGATAAATTATTCGTAAGAAATAAGTGTTGATATTGTTACGAGCTGGGGTTCGGGATAATTTAATGATAGCCGGTTGATGCACTTTAACGACACTTTATTCTATACACGGAATAATTCCGAAAACTTGTACAATAAATCCGTACACTTCACTACAATTCTATTCACTATAACACTGATCACTACAACACAGTACTAGTACAACACAGTAAACCCTAGGTACTGAAACACTTCTACTCTGTATACACTACAACACAGTAACAGTAGAACACAGTAAACACTAGACACTGATACACTTCTACTCTGTGTACACTACAACACAGTAACAGTAGAACACAGTAAACACTAGACACTGATACACTTCTACTCTGTGTACACTACAACACAGTAACAGTAGAACACAGTAAACACTAGGCACTGAAATACTTCACTAATACTGTAACACTCACTATAGTCACCGATAAAACACTTGTGATCACTCGCACTGAACTAAACTCACTAACTCTAACTCAGACTCACTAAACTAACTCTCTAAACTGACTCGCTCAGACTAACTCACTGACTGACTCGCTCAGACTGCCCGTGCCCATCGGATACCGCCTTATATATGGCACCGGCACGATATACTAGATATCGGTGGAAGGCTCTAGACTGCCATTAAGATGTTCGTAGAATTGCCGTGTGAATGCATCCGCAGAACAATGGCCGGGCGACGAAAACAACTTGTTTACGTCCTTTCTTAATTGCCTCCTTTTGTCTATATTTCCGGCTAAATGTTGTTGTTTGGCATGACTTTCACACGGCAAGCCCTCCAGAACCTTCCATCGTAACAATATTTCTTTATACTTAACTTACATTTGGATCAGCAATTATTTATTTATTATTATTTTATTATTATTATTACATTTGGATACTTATTTATACTTCACTATTTGATCATATAAGACTAGACTTTCCCGCGACGTAGCATTAAATATAAATTTTGACAAAGTTTTTTCAGTATATAAGATTTTTTAGGATATTTTAGGATAACACAGGTCCCATTTAATTTTTCTGTATTCCATGAATCAATTTAATCATACCGGGTTTTATGCCAGACAACGACCTAAGTGTTGTTTTTCTATATAAATTGAATATTTGTTTTTTGTGTAAAAAATGTATCTCCGCTGGAAAACGAGTACATTTTATCATGATCATTGATAACTTCAATAGTTAGGACGTGAAAACATAACAAACAATCCCATATGGCATTTGTAATATTAGCTAGGATAACTTCACTAGCAGAGCATGACTGCAAAATACAGCCAACATCTTCAAAGCCTTTGTAAGTAACTCTATCTGTTATGTCTAATTACATCATGAACCATCCTACTGTATGAATTTTACGGGGAAGTTACGATGAAGAGGTAACTAAATCACAGATAGTCGAGAGAATCCAATTATCGCTTGCACAATGGGTCACGAAACAATCTAAACTAAGAAAATTAATCTTCGGAGTCTAGAGAGGAGCAGTGTCTGCGCAAACTTAGACAATGGATTTATAGTTCATCGATTTGGAGGCATCGGAAGCGAAGTGTGACTGAATATTACATAGAAGCAGGTACCTACCGCTTTCACTGTAATCAGAAGGTCGGGTTACATGCAAATGTATACCTACGTATCATTCGATATGGTAAGAGATACTGTTGTATGTAATACCCACATCTGATTACCCATCCGTTGGATCTCGAGGAAGTTCTATTGGTATTTGGTATTCAGATGATGTCAATGTTGCATCTAATACGTTTAGGGGAATAGTTTGATGCTGCAAGCGCTACTTTTATGAATATTTTATGTAGAAATTAGAGGTACCTAAAATAATTCTTTGATATATTTTAGGTACCTATGCTGAAAACAATTGTGTAATTATTCTAATAATTATATTATGCTGTATGGCTTTTTTCGGAGGTTCAATTGCAGGGTATGATAAATATTTATATCTTCGCACCTTCCTTCAAAGGTTCCCACAGACCCAATTCGGCCTGAGATATTATATTTTAGGTGCCAACGTGACAGATGGCAAGTTCATTGTCGTTACTCAAGCATGACTGACTATACATACGTCTTTGACTTTTTTCTTAAATGTATTCTGTTTTCCTATCGATGTTTTCCTTCACGGAAAGCTGGTAGGGTACTAATCATTGTTCTGAAGTTCATTATAACTCATCGGTTCAATTGGGATTAAAACTTGCAATCATTGTTTTGCAAGCGACTTTTTACTCGCTATTTTTGTCGCAGATATATTTACGTGCTCAAGTGATACAAGTCTGCTCTAAAGTAGTCTCTTGGACACAACCTCAAATACGTCTCACAATTCCTTCTTCAACTTTCCTTCAATGTTTTCCTTCACCACAAATCTCATGGAGTGATAAATAATTTTATATAGACAAAAAAGTTAACTGACGTAGACACGATTTTACAAGTTCCATTTAATATTCACTTGCGTGAAACATTTTTATAGAAACATTTTTAAACATACACAGTTTGCATTGAACAGTGTAGTACTTGATGTAATATTCTCTATTTTTGTGTGTATTGATATCATAAATATTTCAATGACACCCAACGTTAAAGGCTGGATGCATGAGATATTCACATATTGATGATATTGCTACATTTAAACCAAACAATACAGCGGCGCAATGACGATTGGTTGATTTCAGATCTGAATCAATGAAACACATGAAATTCATTATAAATAAAAAAAACAACGCAACAATATTTCAACCTGATGCGAAAATTAAACCCACGGTGGACTTGTTATTAACGATGGTCTTTAATATAATTTATCGAACATATTACAAGTAGAAAGTCTGATAAAATTGTGGCTTAAAGTTGCATTGTTACGTAATTTTATCGTATTTTAAATACCTACACTATCCAGATATCTCACATAAAGTAGACTACCCTTAACGAGGCAGAGCATGTGGTAATGACATAATAACAATATTTCTTATTATATATTTCTCGTCCGTGTGTAAGTCATTGAACTCCTCCTAATTTTGAGGTTTTATTTTGGGTGTGTTCAAGCGCATACGAGAATAGTTTAGGTTCACAATTGGACCCAATAAGTGGAGCTACCCAAGCGAAGCTGGGCGGGACAGTTAGTAATTATGTTATATAATCTGAATAATTTTACCGCTGATAAGACACTCTTCATCTATTTGATGATATAGGTTATCCGATTCATTGATGATATAGATGATCCGATTACTCTATTCATATCACACGTCTAGAACGATATTGTATCATGAATTATTATATCACTCATTGCACGATGTATTCATAATAAATTAACATGCATGAAAAAGGGCATAACGGACGAATAATTCAAATAAACAGAGAAAGTATAAAATATTTTCTTGAATTAAAATCAAAACGAGCGAAGCTGCATTCGTGAGATACGCTTGGCTGGGCGTGCTTCCTCCTAGCTGTCACAATTTTGTCTTTACGTATTTTTTGTTATTACAGCTTTAATCTTCTGCTCTCACTTTTAATTTTAATGTCGTTATTTGATTTAATATGAAATTCACCATATGGGAAGCAAATAATTATGCCATGAATATTGGACTTTACATTTTTTTGTTTTCTCCAATAAAAAAAAGGAATAATAAAGATTCGCAAATCAACTTCGGAGAATGAGTGCGTGATTGTAAAGATGAAGAAAGGCATGTTACGTTGGTTTGGACATATAGAAAGGATGAGTGAAGAAATATTGACGAAACAGAGAGGCAGAGGAAAACGACGTTCCAACTACCTGGATCAAATCGATCGGACGCTCAAGGACGGGAACGTCAAGAGTACTCGAAACCGACGAGCATGTTTAAATAGACTGATGAATGTGGACGAAGCGAAAGAGGTATGCAAGTCTAGAAAGAACTGGCGCTCTTTACTCTCTGCCTACTCCGTTAGGGACTTGGCGTGATGACATGTATGTAAAAATAAAATTAATAGCATTTTTTTACATGAAAAATGCCTAAAGTTAAAAACAAACATGTATTCAACAGTCTACAGTAGAAATGCAATCAGTCAGTTGTAACTAAGTTTAGAATTTAGGTGAGTATTAAAGTTTTCCGGAAAAACACAATTCTTTGTAGTGAGAGAGGATATTGCGGGATTTTCCCGATATTAGATTATCGAGTTAGTCGACACACATTGGTTTTGACACAGATATAAAGCGAATATCAAATTGGTGGCTCGCTGTCCCGCCGCGTCCCGTCATTCCGGCACGTTTAATATTTTAGCCATTCGGATCACGCTCCATCTCCAACGGCCGTCCTGATTGCCGCTAAATTGAACTAAAAACTTCTTCAATGCCCCTAAAACGTTTCAATTATATATTTTATATTTTCACCTACTTAAATGTCGATGCTCGTTTTATAGATTAAATCGCCTTCAGCCGTAAAATCTCAGTGGTCAGCACTAAAAACTTACTAGTATGTCTAAGTAGAATCGCTTAGCCTTCGTTAGAGACACGTCGTAAATCACGTTGTAATTTTAAATTTCTGTCTGCATTTTGAGATTAAATTTAAAGTTGCAAGTAGTTTGTTGGGAGCAATTTATTGCCATGGCGTGTGGAACTACTAATAGCGTTAAGATACTTTCAATAGTACGCCAACAACGGGATGTAAAGTTTTGCAATAGTGCACTCCCTAGCTCGTGCAATTATTGCCAACCAAGTCCTGATTGAATTCTTAGGTCAAGTTTGCACTGAAAGTTTGCATAAATGAACCGTTATAAATTAATAATTCCTTTTCTAAAGATTTTCCTTTTTCAATCTGAGATTCCACTAATTAAAATGAAGTGCAAAAAGGGTTTAGACACTTAAAGTTTTCAATCAGGTACAAGTTACGTATATTAATAATAATAATGATAATTATATATCCTCACGCCTTCCCACAAGGGTCCCACGTACGAGTATATTAATTTGTAACTTAAATTGTACATAGGTAAATCCTGTAAATTTCCCGTCGAAATTGACCAAGCGCCAACATTTCGTTAACACGCATGTCATGTCTGGAAGTTCCGTTCGTGTTGTCGGTAGACTATTCGAAATTTAAAATGGATTCGTTTATAAAGGTATTTTCTAGGGTTCGCATTTTCGATGAGGGAGAAGCGGCAGGTGAGTGACTTGTTTGCCGGTGGCCCGGTCGCAACACGAGCAAAACTCCGGACAGTTTAGTCGGCCCCGTAGTCGGGCTCTCTATAAATCAGCCAGCGATTGACGCCTTCCTATGGGGAGTGATCTATTCTGTCCCACCATGATACATGCTTCTCATGTAAAAATTTTTAAGGAACTTGCCTCGAACATTATTGCATGCTAGAAACCAAACAAAATCTAGAGTCAATATTTTTCATATTATTAAGGTTAGGTCCTTTCTTTAAATATGGGAATGCCAAATGAACTTAATTGGATTACATAAAATATTAATGGTGAGAACAAGAAACCGATAAAAGAATATATTTAAGAAGAATAGTAAACAGTTCTAGGTAATAGGGAAAGACAAGATACTTAAACAAAATATACGAACTCTCAACAAAAAAATAAACGGGATATTTTTTTCGCAAGCTGGATAAATATAGTAAGATGTTGATCTACAACCTTTCTTGTAAAAATGTCACAGAATTTACATGATAAAGTACTATGTTATAGGTTATGAAGCTCGCCAAAGTCCACTAAATATTAAAACATGTTAAGAGATATTTTTATTATTGTGTGTTCTTGATTTGAGTTGGGTAAATATAGCTGGATCAGTACAAGCCGAAACTTAATATACATCGAAATATTGTGCATTTATTTTGTTTTTAAAAAAAATTATATGATAATGTTAAATAAAAAGCTTTTTGAATTCGGAAATGGATTACCTACCCATTACACTTATCCCCGATATTATTTCATGTTTTTCTTTTGATGCACCAATGAGGGACGCTTTGCGAAACGAAAAGAAGCAACTAAGCTGAAAACCCTAGCCTAGAACCCTAAATTTAAACGGTTCGTCAAAATATATACGTCTATATTTGTATTTCCTAACAAATTTAGTTAAGTATAATAAAATATACATTTTTGTAGGATGGAACTGCAACTGCAAATTTGAATGAAATATGCAACGTGTAAATAATAATTATGCTTTTTATCGATGTAAGTAATACATATTTGACTTTTCCAGTCGTTATCATATTGAATATGATACGACGTTGTTACAAAATTAAATTTTACTGTTTCTTATGTTTGTTGATTTTTGTTGAACTGATAGACTCGTGACAGGATTCTACATAAGGTAAAGAATATGCCATACTATAGATTTTTTTTAACTTATGTCTAAGGCGATTAATATCTTAATTATGTTTTGTTAAAGCATAGTGTGTCTAATATATCTAACGACATGTATGAGTTGCGCATCCTAGTAGTGGCACGAGTTCTCACAATCTGTACATTTGATATTTTACCCAGTCGCATCACGCTCCGTCTTCAACGGGCCTCTGATTGCTGTCCGATCGAAATTATATTTCACAGGCACATTCAAAGCTCGGACAAGATTGCTTTTCGTATATGGAACGTCCATACCAGCCGCTCTGCTAGCTTCGTGTTTAACAAAAGCTTTCTTGGGCTAACAAACGGGAGAGGCAACACGGGGATTCAGGTTTTGAAATTTGATTATTTCATAATATTTTTATTCAGTGCTGAATCAAACCTCGAGTTTAACGAAGTATAAGAGTTTTGAGAAAACTTGCGTCCGCTTGAGATGCAAATCAATTACGTATGTGCAGTAGTGTTTGAGAAACGACTATGGACTCACCGTCTGACACGTGTAACCTCTTCTTACGCTTTTGTGAGAGAAGGTTACGGGAAAATATGATAAACAATTTAACAAGTTTAAATAAAAATACATATATAATTTCTGGAAACAATGTGATGACTTATAATATGTTCGGTTTGTTAATCAGCTTAAATAGCGACCCATTTTTCGGTACATTTTAATGCGACCCTTGCATCTTTTACCAACCGCGGGCTACCTCGTTCACAATAATCAAAGTGACTATTTCCGTCATAATCCTCGGCTTTTCGGTGACGTGGGTAGGTCATGTATATGGACGTAAATATTTGAATAAGAGCCTCATTAGGTCAGCCTTCATATGAAGATAATTACTGTCTGAAGTATCAAGTAATTTTGGTTTTACTGGTAGCGAGCGGGTGGGTTGCGTGTCAGAGTGTCGTTCTTCAAATCGCCTAGAAAGAGCCACTGAGTTTGTTAATCTTGCTTCCATTGTGTAAAATATCTGAGCTCACAACTGAAAAGGTCTCATGCGCTTGTAGTTCGAAACCGATGAAACGATGTCGCTTTATTTACGCCCGTGTCCAAACTGGATACATTGTTGTTTTATTAAAATCTACTGTGGTTTAATGTTCGCACCGCATTTGTTGCATTTAAAACGAATAAAACATTTTTTTTATTAATTATCTTGTTTTCGTTGTGGTAAACATTGTTTCCTTCTCTACATGCAGCTTCTTCGCATTAATTTGAAAGAACCGTCAATACTTCATTATATTTTTTGTATATGAATTAATTGTGTGTAGTGTATGTTTCCATGACGATATGTAAAAAATATGAATGACAGCAACAGAGAACTAGGTTTTTTTTCATTATTACTACTACAAATTTAAATATATGTATATGGTACACAGAGGATATCAATAGCAAGATTTAGGCTGACGTACAGCGACATCTTGTGACACAAAAATATTATATATGTTCTCATAACATCCAACAATTATTATCACGATGATTTAAGTAATTGCAATTTATGCAAAGAATAAAACGCGAGTTAGTATCGGGTCTTTAAGGAATTATGTTCCTTATTGGATTATGGAATTATGTTCCTTATTATTACAGTAAGTAAGTTTGTGTGCCAATTATTGAAGATATTAGTGGCGAGTGCTCCCTGGGGAGTTGCAGTCTGCAACTTGAGCATGTGGGAGCATCTGTGTTCTGTACGTACAGCAGATACCATGTTATTTTACAGCGCGGTTGTGTAAGTAATAAATGTATACTTGTAACATGCTTGTACGCCTACATACTTAAGTTTCCCATTCTCTTAGCTAAGAATTTTTACGTTTTAATACATATATATATAATATATCATATAACCTACCTATATTGTAATCATCGCACAGCACCGTCTAGGCGTAATGTTGATGCCCTCTTATGTAGGGTTCTGAAAATGTATATTCCGTACCTAAGTACTCGGAACACCCGGGGATAGCACGTATTATTCTGAACGCCAATTCTACCTGCTGATTGAAAATATAAAGGTGTGTTCTTATATAAACTTGTAAATTTTCGTAAGAAGCATGCGATTTATATCATAAAGTTACGTCTTAGTTAAGTCTTTTACCTGTAAATAATACAGGAATAAGCAGCATACGGCCGAGTGGTTCGAAAAGTCGCCTATGATACAAAGATTGCAAGTTCGAATCCCGACTGCACCAATGAGTTTTCTAAACTTTAGTATAGTGATTAGTCACACCACGAGCTTAAAGGTGAAGAAAAATATCGGGTGGAAACATGCATATGCTTCAGAAGAAATTCAAAGAGGTAGGTATGGATAGTCGTAATTTAGTAACGGCGACGGACTTTCCATCTGTCACGTAAGCACCTAAAGTATATGTCTGGCGGAAAGTGGGTGTACTTGTACTACTTATGCACCTCTGCATTCCCCTTTCTCCCTTGTGGGAAGGCGTGAAGATATATTATTATTATTATAATACAAAAATTCTCCGAGAAATAACGTTCCAGCAAAAGATTTATAATTAATAAATAAGTAGAAGCCTTTTTTCTAAAGCTTGGTACAAAGCATGTTGAATATAATTACGGTAAGTTCTGGTCAGTAGTTATTCGATCTTGCAGCTTAAGTAATTTCGGTGCCCATTTCAATTTAGGGCCAGGACTTGCACGCGAATTTAACTTTGCACAACTGAAGTTTACAAGAAACTATCCGTCTGGCACTGTCTATTAAATCTGCAAGATATACTCCTGGATACAGAAATGCTTTCCAAAACTATTTGATAATTGTTTGGTTTGTGTTAATAGGGGTGCAATAATTTGTTCATGTACCAAAATTCAGTGATTTTTTTTAAAGTACATCGCATACAACTATTATTCGTTGTTATACATAATAAACTTTATTACTGTTGCAAAAAATACTTATTCTGAAATATTATTTTTAAGTCTAGCGGCGCTCCCCGGGTAAATTTAAAAATAAAATTAGTAAAATCCGCGTAAAATTAGTTGGATGATATATACCTTTCTCAATAAGCGGCTTTTTTCAAAGAAACCGATAAAGTAGCCCCTTCTCTATATAAAATTATATATTATATATTTTTTTTAAACCTGACAAAAGGTTATAAATGTAAACATAGTGTCTTCAATAAAACATATTGTCTTCTAATCACTTATGCGGTCATATTAAATTGAAAAGAATGAAATTAATTCGAAAAATCCCACAAATTTGACAGCTGTAGGTATACAATATAGTGCCATCTATGTGGAAGAGGGAAACTTATTCCCAGAAAAGCACGCGCGCTATGGACCAAAATAATACTTTAATACTCCATCTACGGTACTGTACACCGAGCTGTGTGCGCTATGAGTAACGAATGATTAAAAAGACGAACTTCCGCATTTACAATATTAGTGGGATATGATATTGAAATCAGCAACAATATCACATAGGCCGCAAGCATCTACACACAAACAACAGATCCCAAGTTAAGGCAAACACGACACGTCTACATAACTCCGACGTTGCGGGGAAGGCAACATTATAAACAACCCGAAGTTAATATTAGACCACAGCAACACAGTTTATTCATGTCACAGGTGTAGAAAGACGGCCTAACACCCCAACTCACCCTCATATTGTACGTAATACGATACTCAGTCACATTACACTCAACTTTACGACTCGAACTGAGTTGAAAAGCTTACGTTTATGAATCTTTAAACATCTTTTAAAATCTGTATCGTTCAGAATTTTATGTTAACCATTACAGTCCTGTCATTGCCATCAAAAGACGCTACCAAGAATTATGTAAAATCAAATGTTAGTCTAAACGCAATAACAAACTCCCTAATATTCTTAGCAAGACTGTGAAAACCTTGGAGCAAATAATTATTTCACAATACGAGTAATAAAGTTCGTTAAATTCGGTTGGCAAATTTGAAATTCCGTTAGTCGATTTTGAATTTAGTACAATAAATAGCAGAAACACATAATAGGCGTGTAATTTATTGTCGTGTATTTAATTGCCGGTTCTATTTCCAAATATAATTTATAGTGCATTAATAAATGTATGCGGCTTGCTCAGTCATCAGCAGTGCTTCTTTTTTATTAAAACAGAGTCGGGCAGTACGAATGGCATTGGGTCGAATGCAAAAATATTAAATATCAGGCCATACTATATTTTAAAGAGATACATATTAAACAGAATTGTGTCTTGGGATACCTGTTTTTTTTTTTCTTTATTGGGACATAAAAACAGTTACATATTAAGACTTAAGTTTAAGAACTATAACTACATCATTAGGTTAATATGTAACCCACATCAAATGTCCACAACATAATGTGACAGATTTTCTATACATTACGCTTGATGTGCGCATACAAAGCTACCGTGATATTGTAGTGCAACATGATCTTACTTAACTGTTCTGGGATAATGCATTCGAATTTATTGTATATTGACTGAATTGAGGAAAATAGTTTTTATATAAAATTGTATAGATACATATTCGCATTAGGCCGCCGAAAATTATAAGGTGCTGGTTACATTCCAATACGCTAGTAAGATTGAAAAAAAATGCACTGTCCCACGTAAATTTGTTGTAATAGATCATTAGATCTTTCAGATTATAGCTTCTATAAGAAGGGCTCACAAATAATAACTAAATTTGTGTTCCTGTCTGAGCAGCATTATTTCTAGAAGACAAATTTTGACCTTTTTCTATTTTGCATCAGGAATGAGGTTAATGTTTGTGTATTAGAATTGCATTATGTTTTTGAAACCAACATTTCCTGCTGTGTCTGATTCCATTCAGTTTGGCGATCGGTAAATGAATGGACGTCACCAAATTAGCAACGCATCTTGTGCCAGCTCATATATCACAGAAGACAGGGCAGCTATTCGCGGAGATCGCGACAATTACACGGCATTACCTGTTAATATATTAGAGATTTGTTATGCAACTATGGCCCACTCAATCATTGTGACGTGACATCAAATGATACACATCGGCACGCAATTTCCATTAATACGTCGCACATTAATTGTTAATTATTGTATTTATTCTGTGGGGTGGTCTCAGTAAGAGTTTGTTCGCTACAAATTATACAAATTGTTGTTTAATTAGCATATCACAAAGCAATAAAAACCGAGCATTTACTGCCAGTGCAGGGAAACATTCGTGGTCTTTCTGAGTTTTGATGCTGATTCTTTTTATCTTCATATAATTCAATTTTTTATTTCATATTATATATCCTCACGCCTTTCCATAAGGGTCCCCGAAGGGGTGGGCAGAGGTGTATAGGTAGTACCCACATACCCGCCAGAGATATATTTAGGTGCCAACGTGACAGATGGCGAGTCCGTCACCGTTACTCAAACACTACTATACATACGTCTTTGAATTGCTTCTCAGACGTATGTAGGTCTCGATGTGTTCCTTCACCGTGAATGTCGTTCCTTCACCGTACAGTGATTAGTCACTTAGTCGTACGGGATTCAAACTTGCGATCTTTGTTTCGCAGGAAAGTTCTCGAACCACTCGGCCACCACGACTTACATTTTATTTTCACGCCTTTGCAATATAGTAAATCATTGAACTGACTTTTTTTATACATTGGTAGACGCCAATGGGGGGTGGAAATTCTTTACTTTGCAGATGTCGCCTTAAACAATACGGCCACCGCAGCTTTTCTAATGAGCAAACGAACTCAACGCATCGTGCTTAGTGCAGATAAGTTTATGTAAAATGTAAATAGGTCGTCAGTGGGGTTGCGTTTGTTGCTGTCGGTCGGGAGATTAGTTGACAATGTCACAGGAACTTCGCCGAAGTTCATCTAGCCAACTTGTGCCTTGCGCCCTTAAATTGAAACAGTACAACATCTGCACTCTCTGGCTTGCTTAGATAGTTATTGAGAATAAATTACTTGGCTACATCTTATGTCCTAGGAATTTACATTATCTAAGTTTAATTGCAATCACACTGGAATATTTCTTCTAGTCAAGTGAGCGAAAAGTAATCATAATGTGTATATTATTTTATTAATTAATACATATAAGTATAATCATATTTAACGCGGTTCAAACCCCGGTGCACGGTTAGTTACATATTATAATGTATCTATCAACATAATTCTGTAAATACTTTAATATCGGAATTGAAATCTTACCCGTTTTAAACCGCTTAAATCTATAAATTGAAGTATAGGTAGCAGTATAAAATGATTTTTCACGAATGACTGATAATTAGCAGACTATCCTCGTAACCAATAATTTCAACAAGGTAAGATGGTATTTCTAAACTTTAAAATGCCGACGGGACTATCGCGGACTTAATGGTGATAAGGGTTTTCTTGCAGCATATATCCATCAAAGTAAAACGCTTTTTATAAAATTATATTTAAACAACTATCAGCATGATAGCTCTTAGTTCCAACAACGGTCAATAGATGGCGCAAAGAGACATCCATAGAATGGAAAATTCGCCAAAAGACGTCGCTAGATAATACTTAAGTAGTTCAAACGGTTACATTGAAGAAACGATATTCTGACGGTCGGTGTTTCTTAGTGCTCCATAACAGAATTATAAATCAAAACATTACAAAAAAGAACGAAAAATTGTCACACCTGATAAACGTATGAATGCTTCAAAAACGTGTATATATTGCTTAACGAATATTCATAATTAACAACCTAACGAAGTACTATTGGCCCGAAAACAATCGAAAAATATATACAACAGAGAAATAAGATTAAAAACATTTCACAAAAGCATTAAATTGAATCGAATGTGTAATGCATAGACGAAAATAGCACGAAAAAAAAAGTGAATATAACAAAACCCAACACGATCACAACACACACGCAGGATAAAAACGTAAAAAGCAATATATTACGATCGTGTATATTATGGGCGAATCTGAATGTGTCAGTGCGTAATTTATCGCGGTACATGTTTTTTGTGGAGGCACTCACTTGACCTCATAAAACACAGAGCCGTGTGCTGGGCTGGAATCAGAGGCGAGCGAGGGCACTCGAACCGAGTTCGGCCCGCGGCGCTCATCGGAAGTGGGGAAAACAAGCGATCACCACTTGATGGAGACGCGCTGTATGACACTTCACACGTCGTCGTGATTTTTACAACATTTCCACTCGACTCTGTGGCGTTTTTCGCTCGTAATCACTTTGATGTACGCGAGTTCTTTTTGCGTCTGTTTTGTGTGTGCGCCCGGACGTGATAAGTTGCCTGCGCCGAGACCACTGCTCTGCTCAAATGAAAATGAAAACATAAGGGATTAATTACAGCTATTCATAATCTTAGTCGAAAATTAATCCTTTTAAAAATATATACATATATATATATATTGCTTTTTTATGATAGCAATATTTTTTTTGTAGAGGGCCAAGACGTGAGAGCTTGAAACTGAAAGATCGCCTCAAAATAGTCAAATCTTTTCGGGAAACTATTTAAAGAAAACATCACAAAAATACATTATTTAGTTTTTTTTTAACAAAAGCGTATGTTTTTCGAACGTAGTGCTTGTTTTAAATATTAATATTTTTTTAGATTGAAATTGGTCACCATAACAATATATTTTTTTATATGCGCATACATTTCGTTTCGTCAAACTGTCAAGATACTGCCGGCGAGCTTATGGGAACAGAGTGAGAGATTTTCAAACGCGTAGTCGAGCTGGCAGTTATCCAACTGCTATACGCATTTAAATAGGTGACTTTATACGCAGGACACAATTTTAAACTACTCTACAAACATTAAGACTAACATTAAGTAACTGTTGTGTTTTGTTTTTACTACTTCGCCATTATAGTTAATCTTTGGCCACAGTGCGTTGGTAATAATATTATTGCTTATTAAGCATTCCGGTTGTGTGCTCAGTTTTCATCATCATACTGTAATGTACTTTTATTTTGTTCGGCACCAGATCTATCACGAGGATGCTGGTTATCTAAGCGTTTATACTCGCAAACGCACACATGGGTACTGCACTCGAACAGTAACTAGAAGAATAACAAAGCGCAATGGGTGTGCCAAGTTTTAAAATTCAATTACATTAATATCTTTACGCTAGCCCACAAAGGTCTTCGATGAGGTAGGCAGAGATGATGTAGCTCTGTTTCCGCTGGAGACCTATTTGATGAGCGTTTTTCAGATGGAAAATCATAATCCTTGAATTATTTTTGGATGTATGCACGCAGTATTTATCTTCGACGCTAAGTTCATAATCCATCCTTCTGTATCCATGTGACTTCTGGTGCGACTCATCCACTCATTATAGTTATATTAATACATATTTTATATGGTTAGAGATAAGAATAATATATAAAATATCCTCACGCCTTCCCACAAGGGTCCCCGAAGGGGTAGGCAGAGGTGTATAGGTAATACCCACACACCCACTTTCCGCCAGAGGTATATTAGGTGCCAACGTGACAGATGGCGAGTCCATCGCCGTTACTGAAGCACGACTATACATACGCCTTTTGAATTTCTTCTTAGACGTATGCAGGTTTCCTCTCGATGTTTTTCTTCACCGTAAAGCTCGTGGTGTGACTGATCACTGTACTTAAGTTCAGAAAAACTCACTGGTACAGTCGGGATTCGAACCTGCGACCTTTGCGTCGCAGGCAACTGCTCGAATCACTCGGCCACCACGGCTTCAATTCATTCATTAAGAAAGAATGTGGTTACTTTTTATCGTAACCAGATTACAAGATGCATACTATATGTAGATAGTGCCATCCTTCACCGTTCTGTTATAATACACTATTCTTCTTTATAATTTATAGTGTAAGTGTGCAATGCACTAACTGTACTAGAAATGAAATAAGTTTTCATAAGTAATAATTTTCACACCATGATAATTAACTTGAAATTTAATTTCACTCAAGTATAGAATAAACTAAAATGTCACACAATATAGATACCAAGAGATGTCAATTTGGTGCAACGAGTTGCAAAACTATTGCAACAGCACATTTTATTCGCTGACAGCAGTGAAAATTTGCGTCAGGCTAAGTGCCAAATTTATAACATTGGACTGTACTATGGAGGGTTTTTACACTAATTGGTTCGGTTGGGCAAGGATTGTTAAAGATAAAATATGCGATGCGGACTGTTTTCGTTTACATTTTGATTGACTGCTTCATTAAGGAAGTTCAATTGATTGAGTGATGACTGCGGTGTTTCGTATAAACCTACTGTCGGCTATGTTTCTTGGTGCCGAATAACAGCATTTATTTGTTTTTTTTTTCATATATTAGCTATCTCCCAACTTGAGAAACATACCACGAGTTTCATATAAAAATACTATTTTAAGCCAACTTAACTTGTCAATATCGTATTAATTAACTATCATCATTATATTATGCATATATCACAGAGATACCTGAACCTATAAAAGGCATTTATTTGTTTCATTATTTTCCGCCAAGAGATACACTTTACATTCATATAAAATTGTAAAATTGTGTGTTAAAAGTGTTAAAAAAAAGAGCCGTGGTGGCCGAGTGGTTCGAGCAGTTGCCTGCGACGCAAAGGTCGCAAGTTCGAATCCCGACTGTACCAATGAGTTTTTCTAATCTTAAGTACAGTGATTAGTCACACCACGAGCTTTACGGTGAAGGAAAACATCGAGAGGAAACCTGCATACGTCTGAGAAGAAATTCAAAGGGCGTATGTATAGTCGTGCTTGAGTAACGGCGATGGACTCGCCATCTGTCACGTTGGCACCTAATATACCTCTGGCGGAAAGTGGTGTGTGGGTATTACCTATACACCTCTGCCTACCCCTTCGGGGACCCTTGTGGGAAGGCGTGAGGATATATTATTTATAAAATTGTTTTTTTTTTGTGATTCGTCAAATAAAGGTAACCACACCATGCATTAAACATTGTCGTAAATATTACGAAATAAATTTGCTTCAAAGCTTTATCTTTTAAATCTTTACATTCAAATATTACTGAAGTTGAAGTATTAGATTAAGTCATGTTTTACAAGGTTGGTAACAATAGTTTTAAAGCAGCTCAGCTTATTGGTAAACATATAGGGATATGTTTACCTATACTTTATTATGCTCGTTACAGTTTTGAACCGGAATGAAATCGGTGTCTATAACCACAGAAGACAAGGCCGATTAAAGAGTCACGCCTACGTGTACTACCACCATTGAAGTTTAAGCAAATTTAAAATTTAGAACAATCAGAAATTATTATAAGGATTTTCTAGTCCAATTTATTTTACTAGCAATATTTTATGCTGACAACATGTTTGTCTTTAAAAAAATAGATAAGGTTATACTTGTTGCAAGTACAAAGCTACATAAACACATAATGTACTATTAGTGTGTGAAGCGTTCATTTCGCCTGGATTCACCGGATAGTTTCCAATTTTATGGTGGTTGAGCAAGCGCACGGTCGACTTGCATGCACATAGCAAGGATAACCCCCAAAGTTCGGTAAAAATCGACAGTTAAACCAGGGAACCTGCTCTATTAACTACAATCGCATCCATCATAGAAATGAAATACCATACATCTTGGAAACATAATTTATTAAATATTACTTTTAGTATAAATTTATTTATTTATATGTATATATACCTATCAATTGATGTACTTATTTATAACAAACTTATATATGTCAAATAATGTCGATGGCTAACACACAGGTTGTATGTATGTGTATGTTTCAGCCAAACTTATTACGATCATTAAACCACAAAAAATACATCAGTTAACCGACATTTATCGTTTCATAAAATATTCTACACCTTGTTCGGCGAGAGAACAAAGCGGGAGATATTTAATCAAGCGATTTCTATGATTCAAATAAGCTGAAGGAATTATTGTCTGCCGCCATCTCTAAAACTCCATAAAAGCGATCCGGAATTTAAATCAACAAAATTATCCACTCCAGTCATTATAATTTGCTAAAATAAATTTATAAATTTCCAGTTAGAAGGTTTTGATTCGTTTCACCACCAACCACGACAAGTTGCCTACTTTTGCTGAGTTCCGTACAAAAGTTAGTAGATTAAAACTGCCAATTAGGGAGCATTTGAATTCCAAGTTGTTTTAGAATTTGCGTAATTACAGTTGGATGAACAATTACAGCGAAATATACATATTCTAGCTTTGGCTGATTGCATATTACGACAATTCTATACCTACGATTTGTGGCGAAGAAATTTCACTTTATAGGTATATATTCGAATGTTATTACTATAATTATTATTAATATTTTTTGTTAAGAAAACGAAAGAAAAGAAAAAAACAACACATCAACAATTAAAAAAGAAGCTAACATTGTCATAATAATTAATTGTGGAACTTGTTCACTCAATTCAAAACTTGCTTTTAACTACATAGAGTTCTAATATGAAGGAATCGAACTGCGACCTCATACTTAGCAGCGGTAACTGCTAGATCAAACGGCTGTCTGAGCTAATTAATTGCCCTGTCCAGTTTGTATGCTGAATAAACATTGAAAGTATGTATCAATCACTATAATTTCGAACGCAATCAAAAGTTTTAATGTAATCTCTGGAGCTTCATATTCATTATTAATCCATCAAGAACTAAGGAAGGTTATGAAAGTGTTTAAATGTGGGTTTTCGAATGATCCAATTTTGTTCGACTCATCAAATTACAGCGTTACTATAATTACGATGAAATTCAGTAGCAAGGTGCTAGTTGGGGAAGTGTGGCAAGTTTCAATTTAATGGTGGTTGAACAGTGCTGCGTCGCCTCCCCCCGGCCTCCCCCACTGACAATATTAATAATTTTATTGCAAGCTACACGTAATATCTCATTAAAATTATTTAAGATGGAGTAGAACTTTGTATACTTATAGTTTTCGATTACGGCCTAGAATGTTGATTACTAACTTGAACACATGGTATGGAAATACACTTATTAATCTATTTCGTAAAAATAATACATAACTTAATTTTGCTCTAAAAAAAATATTATGCTCTCTTAACCTAAGTAATCGCCTGCATAGTAACAATTCCTAGTTTAGTCTTAAGCGGGTTCTATCAATGAGTTTTCTCTAAACCAGTGCACGATTTATTACACTACGAGTTTACGTACGCATACTACCTATGTAGTAGCGTGGCATACCACCAAACTTCACATACTTAGTGAATATGATTAAACGCCATTCCTTCATAAGAGTTACAAAAAGATTTTTTCCACTTTGTAAACAACTTCGCAATCGTGTACGTCACAATGCTTCCTAAACATTACAAAAGAATGTTGGTACACAATAACTACACAGTTGTATATCAAACACACAATCTTTTAAGCCTTTGAAGATAACATTAACTTGATAACGACGTACGTTATTTTGACACATGGTTTAATCCGATGTGTAGTTGCTCGTAAATATACAACCGGTGTTTTATATTACCATATCTTTAGGAACTCGGGGAAAGAAAATTACTTACAAAGAATAAAAATGTAAATAGGTCATGGGCTAGCCTTGTATAGGTATATTAGCCATCATAGTTTTTTATTGCATTTAATGGAAATACAAAAAAAAAATGAGCTGCCATGATTAAAAGTCATTCAATTTTATTTTGGGCACTTTAATGCGAATTATTAAAATTGCTAGCAGATTATTGTACTTTTATAAATAACAATGAATCAAAATTAGGATAAATTATATATATCTTGTACTAAAAATGTCATTTAGTGTGGGGGGGATTAGATACCACATTACATTAAGTAGTGTAATCTTTTAATTCAATATTCGCTTTTCAAGACTTGTTAAATATGTAAAATTGTGAATCCTTAAGGAAATCGGTCAAATAATTCAGGTGTCCAAGTTGTTTTCGTTCAATGAAAATGGTATTCGCTAGCCAAATGCTAATTTTATGGTGGTTGAGCAACTGTGTCGCACCGTCCTGCCACGGTATTGCCTACTAGGCGTCATCTAAATAAAATATACATTTTGTGAAGATAACAAGGGGTTGAGGGTAGTTTCGCGGATTACAAAGGATCATTGTGTGTTGATTAATTTATGATAATGTTTT
Source organism: Drepana arcuata (assembly GCA_016069955.1). Classification (NCBI taxonomy): domain Eukaryota; kingdom Metazoa; phylum Arthropoda; class Insecta; order Lepidoptera; family Drepanidae; genus Drepana; species Drepana arcuata. Next base: position 20,354 of record JACCPG010009623.1, on the reverse strand, counting down.
GTGTGCATTGCTTCCAACTTGTCTCTGCGCTAGGACTTGGCTTGAAAATGTTGTTATCTAAATATCAAATACCTACTATTTTATGCGTGACTTTCCACAAGGGTCCCTCCCAGACGGACGCCCCCTACAAGGACGTATATATATACAATCGTGCTTGAGCTACGGCAATGGACTTACTATCTGTCACGTTGGCTCTGAAAATATCTCTGGCGGAAAATGGGTGTATGGGTACTAGCCATACACCTCTGCTTACCCCTTTGGGGAACCTTATGGAAAAGCGAGAGGACATGACATTATTATAAATAATTAAATATATTGTAGTGTGTGGAAAAACTGCTTATTTGTGAGTTCACCTGATTTCATCTAAATAGTTACTAGTTAGGCTAATAGAGACTCACAGAACAACAAACGTTGATGATTACGCCAGCTATACTTTATGTAGTAGTATGTGTATAATTCAAAATGGTTCCACCAGTAATATAACACCTGTCTGAGCGATTGATGCTGCTCATGCGTAGGCTTGACCCTTGATACCCCACCAAGATTCCCGGTTGTTGATAAACGAGTAGCCGAAGAGAGGTAGGGCGCAACGGGATTCCTTCCTAATTGAAGTTGGCCGAAAGTACCTCCTTTGCCTGCGGAAGATCGCATTCAAATTGCATATTAATTTACTTTTCACTAGGGTTAGTTTTCGCTTTAATGTCCAAATACTATGAAAGAAAATCATACCGCGTTGTTATTCGACGCCAGCTCCATCTACCATCCAGTAGAGAAAAGTTTAAACATTTAAATCAAAGATTGAACAGATATAACTGGAACATCTTAAAGTGAGATCAATAGCTGAGCGGCCTTTACAAACTGAACGCGTATTGGCTGTTACTTGTGATTAATGTTTGAAGTCCGCATGCAATCGTTACTTTTCATTACTGTTTGGAAGTGCAGAACCAAAGGCCGGCGTGGTCAGATTAGAAAAGTTCTTCTCGAAACAAGTAGAAAATCGACTTTAAAAGCATAGACTAACATTTGGTTTTACAAGCACCGCGTTGGTTTGAAGGCAACTTTAAATTGGAATGTATCCCACATTAAGCCTCTCGCGATTGGCTTGTTTGTACTTAATTAGTATTAATCGGAGACTTAACAGTACAAACTAATAAAACCCTAGTGTTGTAAGCACGGCAGACACTTGGTTACAACAATGGGATTATAGCTATATAGATGTAGGATTCCCTTCGGGGACGCTTGTGGGAAGGCGTGAGGATATTAAATATAAGATTTTATGAAAAGATACCTTGAATAATAAGACAGAGTATAATCTAGTGTAATGGCCGGAAAAATTATGTAAAGTACATGTAAAAATACGGACGTGAGAAATCAACGCATTCATTTCAGAGGGTGCGTGTGTAACCACCCCTATCCATTAGTGACTCATTCTGCTAGTCAAACAAAACCCTTCGCGGATGTTCTTTGCATGTTGTACTTATCTAAGATAGAATATACGCTTACAAGCCAATATAAACAAAGGAACAAGATACTTAGTTCGAACTCACATTACATGAGTTGAAGCGAGAAGAAACATTCTGAATTCCTTCAGTCATTTCAATGGAATGACTCTTATCGGCACACTTTTATGAACTGCGAATCGAAAAAGCTTCGGCGTTACAAAACGAGACCCTTCTATTGTATGAAAGTGTTGAGCGAATGTACCATGAAAGTTCTTTGTCGCTGTATCAATAAGTAATTCCGAAAATATATCAAGAGTTATGTACCGTCAAAAATATAACGAGAAAGATTGTGAATATTTTCTTTTACTCTTGCCATATAAAATACTAGCTGCCTATGTGTACAACATATATAACATATTCATAGTTTAATGTTTAGTATGTATTTGTGAGTGATAGTGTAAAAAGTTTATCATGTTTATTAACAACACATTTTCACACACAACAATATATTCTCCACGAATTATTTAATGAGTGAAAAAAAATTATAGAATTATGTATTTTATGCATACTTATGCTGTAATTTATGTTGTTTATGGAATGTTTATGTTTCGTATTCGCATTTTGTACGTTTGCACAAACTATATAATTATAAAATACTGCCACATATAAATAATTTTTTTTTTATACATTCCTTGTCTATTTCGCTCTTTCAAACTAACTTTCAGACATAGCTTAGAGGTTATTTTTATATTTAATTTCATATTATTATTTGTAGGTATAATGATGTTACATAGTTAGTATATAAATTGAGTGTGAGAAAAAGAGTGTTAAATTGTAGGTTACTAATATGAATTTAAAAATGAATGTGGGTGAAGGGATTTGTGCTCATTCGTGCCGTGCGTTCGATGCGTGCGATCTTCATTTGTGCCGAGCCTCTCCACACATGTATGATGTAAAATAGTAAACAAATATTAAATTATGTATTTCTTTGTTTTTCAGAAAGCCTTCGAGACTACTTCAACAAATTCGGCGAAATCACAGAAGTAATGGTTATGAAAGACCCAACAACGAGGCGATCGAGGTACGTTTTGCTTTAATCAATCCTAAATAATCCTGGGTGGTATATTTCGTCTTTTGTATAATATTTGTATGCATATAAATTGTAGTCGTCCGTACTGAAGAGTTTTTCCAAACTAAGTTCCTTTAATTTGTAACAACACGAGCTTCACGGGAGCAAATTCAAATTAATATTTTTAAGTCACATGAAAAGTTATTTTAATACGTTAAGTTATGTTAAGACGTTATTTGACAACCAATAACAATACAGAATATAGCCATTGTTTTTTTGTTAGGCCTTTAACTTGTTGCAAAAAATCGCAAAACCTGTGATCTGACCAATTGGCCCCCTGCAGAGATATATATTTAGGTACACATATATCCAAAAAAATGAGGTTAAATCCTCAAGTTCAACAGTAATTTGACATAATCGATCATTTTTGAATAATTAGAGACACAGGAATGCTTTGTTGCATAGTTGGCGAACAGTGGTGGCGTGAATTGACCAACTCGTACTAAAAGTTATCGGTTGGCAAATAAGTTTCATTCTGTGGAGAAGCATACTCGTTTCAAAATTTGCGGTTACCTTTGAATTGTAAGCAGTTAAATGTTGGACTTCAAATTTAGGAACTTAACAATAGAACTCGAATTATTCCAACTGAATTAAGCATTTGAACGAGTTGAATGAGGATTTCGGTATTCACTTTACAGGTTGCTAAACTAAATTCCTTTAATAGCCGTATTGCTTTGGGCATAGCTGAAATATTTCGTTGCGTATTCCTCGCCGACCTTTGTTTACCTCAAAGTTTTTGAGCGTGCGTTCTATGGGCCTTGTTGAAAAGGGCCTTTTTGTTGGCAATTAAATTGGTATCGTCCTTGAACCCTCACCAAATGAGTGGAGCTATTACAGTTACTATCGTAGCGAACAACAATCAAGCCGCTACGTACACAAACTGAGTGGCTTAGCAACTCTTGAGACATGAAATAAGTTGTCAAAGTGTCGAGCTAAAGTTCCTCTGTTAGCAGCGTCTCCTGTTAGGTAAATCGTCGGTTTCACAACTCAATATTGCTCGTCGTCCCTCCGCCCTGAAATAATATACCAAGGACCGATATTGGAGCGGATCGGCTGGGAATCTGAATGCAGCCAGCCAGCCATTACGTACTCCGCCTCTCAGCCAAATGTAACGTAAACATCTTTTGTTTATGCTTATTGGGAATCGATTTCATGTAGATTAAACCGATTGGACGGATTAAGTTCTTTGTCTGAATTCGTAGATATAAATGTATATATATATATATATATATATATATCCTCAGGCCTTTCTCAAGGGTCCCCGAAGGGGTAGGCAGAGATTTATAGGTAGTACCCACACACCTACTTTTCTCCAGAGATATATTCTAGATGCCAACGTGACAGATGGCGAGTCCATCGCCGTAACTCAAGCACGATTATACAAACGCCTTTGAATTGCTTCTCAGACGTATGCAGGTTTCCTATTGATGTTTTCCTTCATCGTAAAGCTCGAGGTGTAAGCTAATCACTGTACTCAAGTTCAGAAAAACTCATTAGTATAGCCGGGATTCGAACTTGCGATCTTTGTATCGCAGGCAACTACTCGAACCACTCGGCAACCACTGCTTCTTAGTAGATAACAAATATATATATACATTATTTAAAGGATCTATTAGCACCTAAATATATCTTCACCGTAACAAGTGTGTTCTTTCATCCCTGCCTATTCGGGGAGCCTTGTGGGAATGAAAGCGCCAAAAGAAAGGAAAGCTTTGAGGGATTGTTTTAAAAAAATATATAAAGGAAATCAAAAATTTTATGACATAAGAGATTTGCGCTAATTCAACGGCTACCTCTGTGTGGGTATTACTTATACACCTCTGCCTACCCCTTCTGGGACCCTTGTGGGAAGGCGTGAGGATATATTATTATTATATACCTCTGGCATAGTACACACTTGCTTTAATGAGTTTGTTTACATATATATTCGTTTTCTAAGAAGTGCAACAACCGCTCTTTTTGGAGATATATTATGTTACAAACGTAACAGACGTCGAGTCTGTGGTCGTCGTCACTCAAGCACGAATCTACATACGACAAAGAAATTTTATTATTCTTCTCCAACGTATGCAGGTTTCCTCAAAATGTTTTATTACGACACACTGGTGTGATAACTTTTACTTAACTAACTTTTACTAAACTTAATTTAGAAAAATAATTGATAGCGGCCGCTGGGACTCGAAGGGCAATATTGATTGTGCTAATGACTACTTTAACCATCCGGCCATAAGACCTATTTTGCAATCAGGTTAGAATTAATAATATGTTTTTGGTGAACCTTATTTTCCCACGATAAATGATTAAATTAAAAACAAAGTTGGGCTTCGTAGATGTATTTATAACTTATATATTACTGGCGGTCCATCCAGATTACACACGAGTGGACATAAGATTTATTTATAAAATAAAATATAGCCTATGTCACTGTGAATATAGCTTTCCAATGGTGAAATAATTTTTCAAATCGGTCCAGTAGTTTCGGAGCTTTGTATTAATACAAACATCTTACATAAAAATCTTTTCTCTTTATAATATTAGTATAGATATATATTATACATACATACATACATATCATCACGCCGAGTCCCTAACGGAGTAGGCAGAGAATATAGTTATAGATTATAATAAATATATTATAAATATTTCCTAAGCTTCGAAGCTATTTCAATGGCAATATATTAAAGGACGTTGTGTTTTGGATTACTATTTAAATATTACTTTCTTTTTCAATGACAAGGAGATAAATCAGTAAGGGTCAGCTTACTGTCAGCTTGCAGGGAACAATGTTGTCAACAGCGCAGAGGATCTGTCAATATATATCAATCAATGGGATTCGCATTTGTAGGATAGTAGTAGGTAAGGTAAAGGTTATATTTTAAGTCCAGAGAACTTTTTGTATTCCTTAGCAACCTCAAAACTGAAGACGCGATGTTTAGGCCTGGATAGAACATGACATGATGACAACAGTCAAGGATGTTCATTTCGCAACACAGGTGTCTATTTCTCTAAGATCTTTCCAACTACAGCTTATGCAAGCAAAGTAAATCAATATCCAAAGTCAATGAATCAAGAGTAATATATTCGGGTACATAATAAATGTGCGCTACCTGAAGGCAATATCTGAAAAATTTGCCTGCTCGATATTGCTTACAGGGGAGTTTCCTTTCTCCCCGAAATTTAATGCGTCGTTCGCATTTTTATAAAAAAGAAGTAGGTAGGTAGGTAGGTAAGTGAAATAATTTGCGGACGATGCTTTATTTCCCTTTATTTATTTTAATGGTAGGTCTCCTTTCATTGTTTCTTTCTTTTAGACTTAGGGAAATGAGGGTTTCGTAAAGAAAAACGTGTTAGCTTCGTATATTTTATTCGTTATAAACGTCCAAATTTGTATGAGGGTGTGAGTGTAACAAATTGGTCTCGTTTTGATTGCCGAAATAAAAATTAATAAAACGTTTCCTCACAAAGAAGGTAATCCCGTTTTGTCTAATATAGCAGTGCTTTTATGGTACCTTTTTAATCTTGTTACTTCTATTTTATATATTCTGGTTTTATTTTTAAGGCCTTGTTCTACTACTTAATATATAAATAAACACATTTGTTGACATATCTATATTTAAGGTATATACATATTTAGAGGTATTAGTGAGATTTAGTTATGTAAAGATAGGTATGCTAAATAATCAAATTTTTGAATGAAAACAAAGCCTCTTAATATTTTTCAATTGGCAAAGTTTGTAAACGCGTTACGCCTATTTCATGTCAAGGGAATTTTAATGATCAAAATTTTGATATCAACTTAACTTATATTTTTTCATTAGGTTTATTTGCAGGTAGCAAATGCGAATTCCAAAGCTCAAGCTTGCTAGTTTTGTTTCCAAACGTATGTACATTACGTGTGAGTGACTTTAGGGTTTTCTGATATGTGCCGGGGTGAATAGCAGTTTATATCATCGCTGGGGCTTACATCGGCTTTCAGCGAGCTCGTCTCCATTCACGCCGGTTTCATTCGTTTCGCTTTCCACTAAAAATCTAAAATCAATAAAGGATCACGGCATAAATGCAAAGATTACTGTGTTCGCTTTTCTCGTAGCATGAAAAATGTACGCGTTTACATGAGCCGTCCGAAATAAAACCGCGAATCACTATGAGACTGTAAGTAGAACCATAAAAGGAGGATCCTCCGTTGGAATCGCTTCGGCAAACACCTTCAGAGGAATGGAGCGGTGTTAAATGAGAGGGATTGCGAGTCCCCTCCATTTCTTCAACCTCCCTCCCCCCTTCCACGCCGTCCCCTCGCCAATGCTTAAAGGAGACGTCATCTATACTAACAGATGTGCAAATGAGTATAAAAGTTGTCGTCGGCAAACGAGCCATTAATCAATAGTTGAAGTGTAAAGTACACTCGTTACATATGGAGATCACTTATCCTACAGATGTTCAAACATAGGCACAATCGCCTACTTAAAGAAATACAATGATTTAATACCTTTAAAATAAGTTTATAAAATGTATCTCAAAACTGTTTTAGTAATAAAAAAGCCGTGGTGGCCGACTGGTTCGAGTAGTTGCCTGATACGTCCCAGCAAGAATCGAACCTAAGCTTAAGCTTCGCCGTTAGGAGCTCTGATCACTAGACCGATGTTCATCATAGAATGGTCTACATCGGATAGTTCAACGTCCTTTGTAACTGACGTACGAGTTATAACAATGTCGGCCTACACGGCATTATTCTGATCGACTACACTCTGTATCGTAGCGTTTCTACCTAACTTTATGCAAATGCATATTATTTAGTAACATTAGGGCGTAATATTTAGAACAAATATGTTTCGACTACAGTAATAACACATATTATAAACTCTATTGTACAGGATTAGCTATAGACCAACTCGGTTAATATGTAAATAAACATTTCTAACTCTTACGCCAGGCTTCTGTCAAACTTCGTTTTTTTTTAAATGCCACTGGTATAAAAATAAATTTCAAACAAAGCACCCGAATTCACCGATCAAAACAAATCTCAATTTAAAACTACTCAGTTCATAAAACTTGAGTGCGTTTAAGGTTCATTACTAGTTCGATAATCGGTCTGAAGTACCGCGGATGCATAGTCAAGTAGTCGAGTCTACTTGGTCCAGAGGGGGTTAGGCGGGGTAGTAAAACTATTACGGCAACGTTCTGCGGCACTACGGCGGCTTCATTAATCGGCCATCGTATGAAGCTATTCACCAGTTAGGTTGTACGACATACGTGGACATATCGCTACGAAAGTCTACGAGCGATTGCGAATTCACAGTAGGTACTGTGATTTATATTACTTCTTTATTAAATATATTCAATTAGTTCACCGAATTTTAGTACATTAGGAATAAAGAATACTTGTCCATATTATGAATGTCTTGCTTCTTTAAGTAGAATTTATTATAATTTTGGCTTTTATTACACAGACCAACTACGCACAAAATCGTATGGAAACGTTAATCATTTGATAGAATTATTAAGAAGTTAATGTGTTGAACAAAGTGGCAAATCTGCTTACCGACGATGTGAGGGCAATTTCGTGAGTGGTAAAGTCGTTGGAGCGATCGCGAGCATGCTATTCTACTATTCTATAGCTCATGCGTTCGATCCGAATAGGCTTAGGATACAATATATTTAACATGAATCACATATATTTAGAAATTTTATTGATACGTATTTTCACATCTTCTCATAAGGGCTTCCGAGAGTACATAGAGGTCTAATAGATAAATATTCGGATACTAACGGATGGCGAGTCTGTCGGCATCCTTCAGACACGATCTACATACATTATTGAATTTCTTTTGTGATAATAATATGTTAATACAAATAGTTAATTAAAAACCTTTATAGTATTGTATTACTGGGAAGACGGCTGTTTTGAATTTTCTGAGTTACCATAATAAGTTTTACCCTTGAATTAAATATGTGTACGGTATGTTTTTCTCTCTAGATTAAAACAAGTAATGATTAAAAGACGATGTACGAATTCATGAGGATAAGATAAGTAGGAACGTATATAACAACAATTTTGTTAATTTTCCTTGGATTGCCTTATTACCTACACCTACAAATTTCTTAGAATTCGGTTTCAGGAAACGTTAGTATATTTTGAGAGCACATTTTTGTATCGATAATAGGGCATGCTTAGTGTAATATATTGACGGCAATTAAATTGAATAAGCACTTAAGTTGACAATATGTACACCCCTTAATACAATTCAAAAGGATTTTACATTTGTAATATCGCACGAAGCGTCTACGGCAGTGTGTGCACCGGTTTATGGTCGCGTTGGGTCGAACCAGATTGGGTTGGTCTAACAAGACCGCGCTGCATTCGCCGGTTGCAACGCGCCACTCACTTCTATTGCCTATTTGGTAAAATTTACCAGCGAATCTCAACGTAAGTGGGCTGTCGATTTGAATAACGATGTAACGAAAACATGTATTAAATTTGATGTTTCTCTAATAATATCAAAGATAGCAAAAAGCTTGACACGCGTAATGAACCATTCGGTAGAGGAATATATTAATTGCACAAAAATATAAATTAATAGAATATATATATATATATATATATACCATAATGCGAATGAAGCAAATATCTAATAAGGTCTGGCTGGCTCTTTTCTACCCAGTTAGGGATTCGGTGTATTTATATATATTGTGTGTATGTAAGTTCATAAGAACATAGTAATCGATCACTGTTCGTGAATTTCTTTGAATTGGGTTTCCTTTGTAGATACTTTAGCATTGCTTATTGTACATCAAACGGCCCCATGGTTTTAGTTGCGATGGATATTTTCGAGCGGCATGCTTCTATTGCTGTGCCAAGGATTAGCCACTGCAACCAGACATGTACAGATTGACGCCATTATACATTACAACTTGAGTGATTTCCGCTTCAATACGACAATCGTGTTTCCTACTGACTTTCGTAGTATTATTGTATTGTACGATACTTCATTCCTTTGAAGAGTAATGTGAGTATAAACATTTTGAAATAACAATCTTTTTTATTTATTTATTAATTGAGCCGTGGTGGCCGAGTGGTTCGAGCAGTTGCCTGCGACGCAAAGGTCGCAAGTTCGAATCCCGACTGTACCAATGAGTTTTTCTGAACTTAAGTACAGTGATTAGTCACATCACGAGCTTAACGGTGAAGGAAAACATCGAGAGGAAACCTGCATACGTCTGAGAAGAAATTCAAAGGCGTATGTATAGTCGTGCTTGAGTAACGGCGATGGACTCGCCATCTGTCACGTTGGCACCTAATAAACCTCTGGCGGAAAGTGGGTGTGTGGGTATTACCTAAACACCTCTGCCTACCCCTTCGGGGACCCTTGTGGGAAGGCGTGAGGATATATTATATTATTAATTGGGGAATAAATTATATTGGTTGTAAAAAGAGGTAGTGCATTATTGGGTTTCACGTTCGAATTTGGAGCTGCCCGACTGAGGCAAGATCTTTACCTCTTGGAAGTCCGAGGCCAACTTTTTTTGTGTAAGTTCCTGCGCCATAAATAAGGTTTGCAATAATAAGCTCTTTGGGGAGGGGGAGGATTGTTATATTGTGTGAGCAGCTCAGGAATAACTCCCATTAAGCTGCCAAGACAGTATAACTCTCCGAACACAGTGGCAACGCGAAGTGATACTTTGGTATCGTGAGCGTAAATAGGGTACGGTAACCGCTTCCCATCAGGCCAAATGCTTGTTTGTCACTCGATATACTCGATATTTGTTTGCGATATAAACAAGAGTTAATATTATTATAAATACATTAAAAGGGGGAAATATACATTTATATCTTTAATATCTTGACATAGTAATATAATATATCCTCACGCCTTCCTACAAGGGTCCCCGAAGGGGTAGGCAGAGGTGTATAGGTAATACCCACACACCCACTTTCCGCCAGAGGTATATTAGGTGCCAACGTGACAGATGGCGAGTCCATCGCCGTTACTCAAGCACGACTATACATACGCCTTTTGAATTCCTTCTCAGACGTATGCAGGTTTCCTCTCGATGTTTTCCTTCACCGTAAAGCTCGTGGTGTGACTAATCACTGTACTTAAGTTTAGAAAAACTCATTGGTACAGGCGGGATTCGAACTTGCGACCTTTGCGTCGCAGGCAACTGCTCGAACCACTCGGCCACCACGGCTCTCGACATAGTATTAGACTAAAATATAAGATCCGTTGTTATTTTGACAGTCTTACCCGATGATCCCGAGCGTTTAATCCTATTAACTATACCCACTGGAATATTCTACAACGTAGTTCAGAAATGCCCTGAAATTCAAATCGAAATTGTTACAAAATTGCCCGGCAATAGAAGGGTAAAGGCAGGACGTAGGCTATTTGACTATAACTCGTTTCTTTTAGCACGACTTACATGTTTTCTCGCAGACTTTCTACAGAAATATTTTTAGGATAACATTAAAATTATGTTTTTATTGTGTGTTGTGACATTGGTTTAGTCAATACCTACTTGGTATTACTGCTTTTAAAATCATGATCACTGATCGTATGAAATGATTGTATGAGAAGTTTCACGAATACTTTATATTTCTTTACACTTACGAGGCTGTTGTCCATAGGTATTTACGTAACTTTTCAGTAAATTCTTTCGTGAGACTTTCTAAACTGTAAATTTAAAAACATTGTTTCCTTACAATATAGGAATGTATGTTATTTTGTTTGTGCGTGAGTCGATATGGTTTTCTATCATGTTTGTATCAATTATAATTTGTATATCAGGGTAATTTTTTTATCCCGTAAAATTGTATCGTTCCCGCGGGACGGGGAATTACTATTTTTTTTAAGAATTACATTTATAGCGGTGGATATTTTTTTATTAAATGATGCAATGTGATAAACTATTAATTAAAGATTCAATACGACAATGGTGTTTGTCTATAGCAAGCTAGGGCCTTACGCACAATTGCCATCATTATTCAAGAGTACGAATGAGGCAGAATTATGGACGTGAAATACACCTGTCCTTTAGGTTGAGAAAGAACACAGATATTTTTTTATATGCGATAACACAATGTAAAGGTAGATAGGTAGTTAAGATTAATTCACTTCATTCGCACCACGTCTAGACTTCCAATGGCAGGATTGCTTATCTTCAGTACATACATAATACATGAGTTAGAAGAAACGAGCCCCGGTCCTTTTATTTTGAGCGAGCTAGTGAAATTATCTTGTTTTATTGGCAATTTTACCGAGATAATATGTTGTTGAGATGAAAGCCATATGGATACATAGGTCAGTAATAAATAAAACCTGTGATGTAATTATCACTGATATAATATATGTTGTTTAAGAAAAACATTGGAGGAAGGCACAATTATACATAAGACTATGGATTCCACCTCAAATGTTTGAAGACTTTTTCAGGACATTTTCTTTCCTCTTAAAGTTTATGGTGTGATACATTTATGTTGAAAAAATCTTTATACCTGTCATATAGACTTCGTGAGTGACTTCTTATATCAAAGGAACGTCAAGTTTGTAGATCAAATCCACCGAGACATACCTGCAACACTGCAGTTCCATAAGTCATTCCCCACAAACAACGAAACAGCACAATTAAACGATCTTCCTATTTTATCTCTGTATAACAGCATGAAACGTGATACAAGAGTGGAAACTGTCGCTATCGTAAAACAAGCGAGAGAGTTGGCCAAAAGGCTTCTTAAAACTACGGGTGGCAGATTGCCGTAAATATATCACTCGGTGTCACCACGTGGGTACGTGGATGCTCACCTTACGTTCTATCAGAGTGACTTCGACCGACTTTCAGCACGTATATTTGGTTGTTCTATAAAAAAACTTATTTTGTTTCCTACAGCTACCTACAGCCAAGATTTGATTAGTCACACCACGAGCTTTACGGTGAAGGAAAACATCGAGAGGAAACCTGCATACGCTTGAGAAATACTTCAAAGGCATATGTATAGTCGTGCTTGAGTAACGGCGACGGACTTGCCATCTGTCACGTTGGCACCTAAAATATATCTCTGGCGGAAAGTGGGTGCGTGGGTATTATACCTATACACCTCTGCCTACCCCTTCGGGGACCCTAATGGGAAGGCGTGAGGATATTATATAAGATTTGATTGTTTGTAATGTGTAGCCTCAAATAGTACTTAAATACATATGTATATACATCACGCAGAGAGAGAAGAGCCAATTACTTAACCAATAAAGAAATAAGTTTCACCTTATACGTATATTAACTAAGTACATTACTCCATATTTTTCTTTATATGTTTATTTTGTCTAAATGTCAGCCGATCAAAAATATTCTATGTATTATATATATATAACACAATCCTACTCATGAAATTATAAATCAATTCATTTGAACCTTTATACTTGGATAAAAAGGCTTAAAAGTAAAAGCTTGAGCGTTTGTAAGGATAATAGTGTCATGTGATTTAAACAGTCTTGTGCAAAATTAAAAAAAGCGCTTTGGTCTATAGATATCTTTGCCTTTTTTTTTATACAACAAGAGTGGCAAATAAGCATACGGCCCACCTGATGGAAAACGGTTACCGTAGCCTATTTACGCTCACGATACCGAAGTATCACTTGCGTGTTGGCACTCTGTGTTCGGAGTGTTATAGTGTGTTGGCAGCATAAGGTTTAATCCCTCTGCTTCCAACACATTGCAACAATCCTCCCCCCTCCCCAAGGAGCTCATTACTGGAAAACTTATTCACGTAGGAACACAACACAATAAATTGTGTTATTTGGCTACGGACTTCTGTAAGGTGGAGGTCCTGCCCCAGTCGGGCAGCTCCAAATTCGAACGGGAAACCCGTTATGCCCTACCTCTCTTAAATGCCTTTGGGTATAAATAAAATGTATATATAAAATACGATATATCTATACAACAGCATATAATATTGACATACCTAGATTATAAGCAAGATCAGAGTCGCTGCGAAAGGGTGGCGCTACACGTGGAAACTAGGAGCGAACCGAATCAAAAGTGGTCTCTGGGGATCCACACATATTTTCGTGCAGCTTACGAAAATTTTCATAGGTTCAGGTCAGATCATATTTTATAACAAAGTAAGCAATAAATGAAACAAGATTAATTTTCTTGAAGATTCCCTCTCGTGGATATCTCGACTGGAATATACGATTACGTGTCATAAGTTTTATGCCCCGAAAGTTTCAAAGTAAATTCGAACATCCATCGATAAATCTTGGCGACGCTCGGAACGATTTCATTTTCGAATTTCAGGAGCGATTGCCTCCACTGTTAAAGTTTGCCTGAAAAATGCTCGCGGACGATTGACTCGCTATAAACGGAAATAAAAAAGTTTTGTGTTAGAGCAATAGCGTTGTACATTGAGAATATAATGCAAAGAGAGAGCACCTAAGAAGATTACAATTTGAGATGCTCTAAGATCTTGTCCTGTTAAAATGTGATCTGCTATGTTCACCGCTTAACGTAGCGCCTACATATAATAGGGTTTATATCCTGGTCGAATTATCTACTTATCTTCAAAAACCTTTATACGTTAGTATGCTTTAAAAAAAATTACCGATATTTTTTTTATAAAACATATATCCTCATGCCTTCCCACAAGGATCCCCGAAGGAGTAGGCAGAGGTGTATAGGTAATACTCACACACCCACTTTCAGCCAGAGGTATATTATAATACTTACAAATATAATATATTCTTAGATATTGTTTTTTCTTACGTTAGAGTCCTCTGTTTATATGCTTCATTTCATTAATTTATGCCATCCCTCACGATTTGAGTATACTGAACACAGACTTAGCCTTCCCTTTTTTAAAGAGTAAGTTAAGTAAGAAAGTTGTTTAGTCGGGTTAATATTGTGAGAACTGCGTTTCACATTATCATTACTAAACAGCTTTTATTATTCCACGATATTTGGCTAGAGGGGCCTCACACGCGCGCTAATGGAATAAAAAGTAAGGTTACAAAGTAAAAAGATACAGAGCACCTCCCGTGGCGGCGGTTCATGCGAATTTCGACTGAAAATTTTATACGTTCAATCTATTCCAAGCGCCTTTATGCTGTGTCTCGCGATCCCACCCCCGCGCAAAACAGTTTCGTTTTCAATTATTGCCCACTTGTGGAACGAGATTCGATGGAAAAACAAAAGAGCTGGAAATGATATTTTATAGACAAGTCGCTTTATTCGATGTTTACTGCACCACGATTTGTTCTCGCACGAGATCTGTGATGTTCAAAGAAAATTATTGACGGAACGTGCTTGGGAGTCGGTTGCTGGTGTAGAGATCAGGATCAAGTGGGGCCCTCCGCGACTCAGTTTCACCAGTGTATGAATATTATGACAAAATTATGTTTATTAAGTACCTACACTTTGAATCTTCCGTGTATCCACCAAATTTTAGTTAGTAATTGCTTTTCCATTTTTATTTATATTTGCTAATTAAAAAAATACGCTGTAATATGTTTTATATTATATGATAGCCGTGCTATAAATTAAATACACTTATAATGAATTAATTCATATGTACCCATCTATAAATTATCTGCTAAATTAGGGATCGAAATAAAAAAAATGTTTCAACCCGTCATTACCCTGACATGACTGTAATGATGAATACGCTACACCCCTCGTTTTGTCGATTAAATATGTTAATAGGCTTGCAAAAATAAATCTACCATATTTTTTATTTTGAATGTCGTAGCTTAGAATATTATGAATATTTATCATCCATCCGTTTCTTTGTAGGATTTAAATAAAACTTTTAGCGTGTTCATGTTTATCAAAAATTATACGTAATTATATTTTATTTATTTTCTTTTGTTGAAGTCCGTATGCGTGTTTACATATAAACAAGTCTTTATCGGGTATAGGGTTTATGTTTGCACACATTATTATGTAAATGCAAGCGATCTTTTAAAGTGAATTATTTTAAGCGCTTAGTTCGAAATAATGCTGGAAGTGCTTTCATTAAGGGAATGCACGCGCTTACATGCATTTTTGTGAGATTACAAATTTCACGCAAGCCGGCACTGGTACACCCTTTTATATTAGTTAGACAGGCTTTAGGCATGCGTCTAGATATCTGAATACCAAGCTTTTGATCTTTAGCCGAATAACGTGCGTGCCCTTGATGTTTTGCTTGTATTGTAGGGTTCTGTGATTGGGTGTTGCAAGCACTCATTAAAATTATTGGATGTTTTGACGTATAAGAGAGAAAATAATCAGACCAAAACATTAATGTTAAAGATTTATCTACTTTCAAATTCGTATTTATTTTGAAAACAGGTCGGATATTCTGGAACAATGTAGCGTATGTATGCAGGTATAATTATTATACTAAGTATAATTTGAGGTTATTTATAGGTCCAACGGATGCTATACTTGCTACAAAATGGATTGATCCTATGGCTCGGAAGGGTCTATACTAAGAAAAATTCAGATACAATGTAAGAATGGAAAAATGCTGCGAACATAAATTGAGGAAACAATTAATTGAACGTAGCAATTTTTGAGCACACTGACATTTGCAAATATAAAAAATACCGTGGTCATTAAGGTTTCTGTGTATTCCCAATTAGTCCATAACGTGAATTGTTTTTATCACCGTCCATTTTACCGGGAGCATATAAAATGATTGATGGAATCTTCATTCGTAATCCAATGAGAACAGAGATGAAAATTCCATCACAAACGGTGACAGTTGGTATAGCGCCAGTGACCCTTTGCACATTAACTGTAACGTTTATTGCGTGAACATTGTTGGATGAACATTGCCTATCGAATCATTCGTGATAAGGGTGGATATTTAAATGACTATCGATATAACTTGCACGTTGATGAACACGTGATATCGACTGTCGCATCGGATCGTACTAGCACCAATGCGCGTCACGGCAGCTCTGTCCGAATAATGCAATACGTGAGTACATTTTACATAATTGATGCCCCATTCACGGCAACGGAACACTTATTCATATTCATGAATTTTACAAATTTTTCAATTTGTGCCGCCAGCAAGTGTATTTACGGTATTGCCATGTCGTATTTGCACCAATACAATCTGTGTAAAAGCTGAAAAGGGACTCGTTTTCCGTACTGGAACACAAACCTGTAAAAATATGGCTGTAATATTATTAATACCATAGAGACAATTGATACTTTTACGTTTATAGTGTTATCCCTATGAAACTGAGCCCTAATATTAATTATTTTTGCTTTTTCTTTAATTTGTAGTAGTTTGCTTTATAGCAAATAATAATATAATCTTCATATTTACTCTATGTCGATACTTGATGGGCAAAATTGCTTCGAAAAGGGAAAATAAAAAAACTGTAACGAAACTGATTCCCTATAGCGACGGAGCCTCGGAGGTAATGGGAGATTGTAAAAGGAGGCAATAAAAGCTTAGTATTGTGTGTGAGATCCGTAGGGGAGTCTCAGTATTGTTGTCGAGGCCGCGGAGGCCCCTAAGAATCGTCTGACCACGGACGCGGTCAAATTGTACAGAAATGAAATTATCAAGGTACGCTGCCGATTTTCCGAACCAATGAATCAAGATCCAATTCCCTTTTGTAATAGAACATCGTCGCGAAACGCGCCCATGGAGTACACTGCCCACTCAGTGGACGGTTAAGCGTGCGCCACACATGTGTAATAAAGCGCTATTTTTCTTTATCTCCTCCATGTATTACCACCTCTAGTGATGTTTGACACGCAACAATCTTTTTTTGTAATATTTGCCTATTTTTAATTATGTGGATATCTACTAAGTGAGTGTTATCGTAATTAATTAACATTTTCTTTTTTCTTGCTTTTAATTTTATAATATCCTCACGCCTTCCCACAAGGGTCCCCGAAGAGGTAGGCAGAGGTGTATAGGTAGTACCCACATACCCAATTTTATATTTCAATATTACTATAATCGGTACTTCCTTCTTCCATCAGATTCGGTTTATATTATGTACTGATTATGAAAATAGCTATATTAGACAAACACATACTTCGTACACTTATAAAAAATCGGGTATGAAGTAAGAACTCGTGTGAAAACTTGTTATTTGCTCATCAAAATCACTGCACAAATTATCCTGACATGAAGGGATCATAAACTTTTTAGCTGGGATTTATTGTTTCTAAATGTATGTGTTCAACTTCAGCGTCAGTTTTCATTCATTATTCATATAAAACGAAATGTCTATGGAGCTTCGCGCTTTAGTAAGAGTTCCCTCAGCCGCTAGCCGTCCCGTAATCTACGTCAAATTGACTTTTCCGGCGGAGAGCTGACGAGTCTTCGACTGTAATATGCTATAAACGACCCAAACGTATTGGGCCCGATGCGCAGAGGTTGATAAATTCGTTGATATTTGAATGCGTTATATTCCTTTCGGGTTATAGGAACCGTCCTTTCAATAAATACTCTGGTGCCGCGAAAATTCTGCTTTCGAACTGTAAGCCTTTATTAATGAAAATCTCCCCCAAGATGTTAACATAAATTACTACTGAGTACATGCTTTTTAATAGATATAATAACGTTTGTTACCAAAAGTTGCCGCATCACCAAAGGCTAATATTATTCCAATTCGGAAAAAACAATTTTCCCCAAAGTTATAAACCTACAGATTTCCATTTCTTCGTGGAGTTGGTGGAAAGTAATTCCTCCGGTTTGAAGATAAATTTTACGTCATTTCCTGCCTACTTGGAGCTCGGCAGAAATTATCAGGCATCGGCTCGGCAGTAAGACCATTTAAAATTAATGAATAATGTTATCTGATAATGATTTTTGAAAGTTTAATTTAAGTTTTCTTTGCGGACTTTTCCTTAATTTTTTGATCGCATGAATATCTTGATTATTTTATTCAGGGATAAGCGCTTTCTTTAAAAGTTTTACTGTGAATTAATTTAGGTATAAGAAAGTCTTAATGACATTACGCCAGTGGAGAGGAGGAGTATATTTTGTGAAATTGTTCAGCATTTATGGTCGCATGCTATTTCGAGTTTTATTTAATAACACAATAATGTTGTTAGCGAGCACTACGTTGAAGTAAACTTCGATTTTATATATTCTTACATTATGATGGATTTATAAATACAGACACATTTTGTGTGTTCAAATGCAAAAACAAATGTGTTCCTCTATCGTGACTATAAGTCCGTCGTAAGTAGTAAGGTCGCGTTTTTTACTATCCTTCGAATTGATATACTCCTAACAATGTGTACCTGTACCGTTAAGCATGCCCTTATAAACGATTGATTCAAAATTAAAAGCAAGATCACGAACGAATTCTAAGCACATTTTTAAAATAATAGTAAACAATTTCAGTGCAATGCGCTACGAATAAACATTCGATTTGACTAAGCCTTATCGCGCCACAAAAGAATCGTGATGTGTGGTAGGAAAAGGCAAAACGTAAAAGCCAAATATAGAGAATTTAGATCAAAAAGAGCGAAACATTTGGGAAATCGCGATAACATCATTCAAAGGATGAGGAATGGCGGGGTTTATACAGTTTTCAGTGAGTCAAATAAATATCGGAGAATCTATGTAGGAGTGGGAGTGGCTTCTCGCTCACTGACACTACTTCTAGTAGTCGAGATTGAGATTCCATGTTGTACTTACCTACTGTCAATCATGGGCATGGACACGTTTGGATACACGGATAATGCTTTACTGATACGAATATATTTATTTACGTTTCGAACAATTGAGCCATGGTAAAACATTTCATAGCTTAAGCTTAAATCAAATGATGGGAAAACTATCCTATGATTTCATTGCAATTTTATGATCGAATTGCTTTATACGTATATTGATATTCCGTTTAAAATATTAAAAATAGGACGGGGGACTAGTTTGTTACATTAAAATAAGCGTTTATAACTTCCGTTTTATTCTAATGTTCTGAAAAAAATTATCGCGGTAAGCAAATACCGCTTTAATTACGATTAACATGCACATATGAATTACAAATTGGTGTTGATCGTCAATTTACTAACGAACCTAATACATATATGAAAAGTTTGTCGTGTTCGTGTAAAAATATCGCCATGAGCACAGGTGAGGGGTGGTGTCGCAGTAATTGCAGGCAATTTGTAATGGCAGTGTGATTGCCGGCCGGAACGTCGACTCTAAACTGCGCTATTAATTTCGTACATTTGATTAACGAAACTACTTGTTATGCTAATGAACAGATGGAAAGAATGCACGCTAACGTGCTAACGCGATGCCTTGTCGACACGTTGTCGTGCCTGCAGTATTTCTGCTTCGCTTCTCTTGTAATTACTGCTCGGTATTTTATGGGTTTTAAAATCCTTCTGAAAACGCCACTAATGATGATATTTTGTATGCATCTACTATAGTTCGGTTGTAGTGTTATTTCCTAACGACCAACAATTTTTTCGTTGTAAATTTTGGAAACGACGTATCTATACATATTATATATATTAAGTTTATTTTCTTAACCCCATAATGAGGCTGATTGTACTTCAGATGTGGATTGATCAACACCATTGATTCCTATCTTCTTTTTAATATAGAATGATCATGATTATGATTAACATTTTTCAAAATCATACGCCAGTACTTTTACCAGTACACCAGCCAGTTCTGGGATAGAAACAGAATTCGGTAGTTCAACTGGGAATACATTCACTGGTTCATATACAAAGCAGGTAAGCAATTTTGTTTAAAATTATACCTTGGGAACACGTAACTTATAAAATATTTTGATTTTGATTTTGATTTTGATATACTT
>JACCPG010009618.1:0-61990 GCA_016069955.1 Drepana arcuata | reverse complement strand
AAGGACGGGAACGTCAAGAGTACTCGAAACCGACGAGCTTATATGAAAAGACTGATGAATGTAGATGTGGCTTAAGAGGCTTGTAAGTCTAGAGAGAACTGGCGCACTATACTCTCTGCCTACCCGTTAGGGACTCGGCGTGATGATATGTATGTACTTTACGTATAATATAATAAGAATGATGTGTTAATATACATATTTAGACATGTATCTGATAAAATATTTAACAATTAATGCATTCCGTTTTTGAACTACGCTTCTACGCCCCAGAAACGTTCACCCTTTGCTCAATGTGACTTTATTCAAGTGACGAAAACTTCCTTCGTTAGGGACAACGTGACCCACCTTCGTTCGCTCTCGGCAAAGGCTTCAGGCCAAAAATAACGGAGGTCGAACACAACGTGACTCAAAACATTTTGTAGACTTCTTTCACAACAAAACGCGTCAACTACGCCACGTTTGAGGGACCTACGTAGGCTGTACACAACGTGACCAACGCTTCGTAGATTTAATTAAAAACAAAAAACAAAAGTAAAAGTTGAAAAGTTACTTTGCGTACTTGCAGCCATATAAATGCAGCGAACTTAGTGATTTCATATTTTTTTCCGCTAATTTGTTAAACGTTCGTGTTTAATTTTGCAGGGTCGTCAAAGCGTATAGATAGATATACTATAATATATCCTCACGCCTTCCCAAAAGGATCCCTGAAGGGGTAGGCAGAGGTGTATAGGTAATACCCACACAACTTTATATTAAGAGTCCCTAACGGAGTGCACAGAAATTGTAGAGCGCTAGTTATCTCTAGACCTACATACCTCTTTCGCTTCATCAACATTCATCAGTCTCTTCATACATGCTCGCCTGTTTCGAGTACTCTTGAAGTTCCCGACGTTCCCATCCTTGAGTGTCCGATCGATTTGATCTAGATATTTGGAACGTGGTCTTCCTCTACCTCTTCTTGTAGATACTTTCGCATTGTAAGTAGGGACGTATGTACGCACTTAATGATTTAAACAATGAATCACCCAATCGTAGTTACCTTGATAGGGTCAGTAGGTATTAGGTCGTTGCAATTAATTAGTTAAGCACCAACCTACTTCATTTGTTTGTAATTGGTGTCATTAACCTAGATTGGGCGGTCCATTGTGTGGTTAAGCAATATAGATCGAGGTTAATACGCGGACGGGTACCCGTTGCCCACAAGCTATAGAAATCTAATTTCTCTCCAATATGAAAATATGGTATAGAAAGAATAAAAAACACATCAACCAATAAAATAATAGGTCTTTTCCTATGTAATTGGAGATTCCATAACCAACATTTCGGTAAAAAATAAATCTGAAAAGAATATCAATTCACTTACATACTGAGATAACAATTTTAGCTTAAAACTACCAGAAGCGATGATTTTTTGGGGTGGACAACAGATTATATAAAGGAAAAGTGGGTTTTGCTAAAACCATTTTCAGATTTAGCTATCTGTGGATTGGCAATTCGAAATTGAAATGAATTTAACCGTATTCTTTTAATTTCAAATCCAACATTTATGTTAGAAGGTATAGTTTTTTATTATTGTGAAATTATGGTAGTTTTTGGCGCCATGGATAAAGTTAATTGTCGTATAAGTCATTTTGCTAATACCTCTACGTAAACAACACGAAACATTAACGACATGTACAGTCCTAGCACAGCTTGCATAAATACGGTCCATTGGTTCAATCGTTGCAACCTGGAAATCGTTGAGTTGAAGAACGAGACATCGTTCGTCTCAGTGGGGGGACACGGATACTAATCAGTGCACTATAAAGATTACTCATGGAAAGATGATGGTGACCGTCAGGTAGACCACTTGTAAATAACATCTTCCTACCGAATGGCACAACTGTGACGTCAGATCGTTATACTTGTACATCACAGCTTCTTAGGTACCGAATGGCACGACTGTGACGTCAGATCGCTATTGCCGAAAATTGCAAACTGCTCTGCCTTCCCTCAACGGTCCCCGAAGAGATAGGCAGAAGTGTATAGGTAGTACCCACACACCCACTTTCCGCCAGAGATATATTTTAGGTGCCACGTGACAGGTAGCGAGTCCATCGCCGTTACTCAGGCACGACTATACATACGCCTTTGAATTGCTTCTCAAAGGTTTCCTCTCGATGTTTTCCTTCACCGTAAAGCTCGTGGTGTGACTAATCACTGTACTTAAGTTCAGAAAAACTCATTGGTACAGTCGGTATTCGAACTTGCAATTGTATTGCTGACAACTGCACCAACACCAGCACAGTAAGTTTTATTTAGAAATAAATATAGAAAATTATAATAACTACTCACAAAGCAAGGTGTGTAGGTGCCTTTAAATTCGTTGTTCACGAGCTTAGATTTTGTATTCAATATCACTATATTTACATACGTCTTTGAACGTAGGAAGCGCGATCAATACTGAGTCCGATGTACAGGTTATAATGACCATCCCATTATGTACATAATAGCTGTTTGAATTTTATCTTTAAAGCTGGCGAGTAGGGTTTTTTTTTTATTTATATTAACTCGCATTGTCATGCACGTCACAACCCAGCGGGACCTGTTTGCCTACGTCGATTAAAACAACCTGGCAAGCGGTAGCAATGTATAGAAAACTAAAATGTCTGATATAATAGCACTATAGCCTCTGGCGGATAGTGGGTGTGTGGGTACTACCTATAAACGTCTGCCTACCCCTTCGGGGGTCCTTAAGGAAAGACGTGGGGATATTTATTATTGTCTATTAAATCTTTTTTTATATTACTTTCATAGCTTACAAGTTTGTTCATATTTTTAAACAGTTTTAGGCTTGGTATATTGAGGGCCGTGTCCTTTGCGGAGTAGGCAGAGTGAGTCAGTCCTCTCAAGAAAATTACAACTTAGGTCGTAATGTTCTTTTTATTTACTTCTATTTAAGGTCCCCTGGCACATAATTAACCAACTGTCGTATTTGATGTGGCAGTCTGTATATTATATATATACTAGCGGCTCGTCCCGGCTTCGCACGGGTGAACATAAGATTTCTTTTATAAAAGAAAATAGCCTATGTCGTTCAGGGTGAATGTAGCATTCAAATGGTGAAAGAATTTTTCAAATCGGGCCAGTACTTTTTGAGCCAATTCCTTACAAACATACTTACATACAAATCTTTCCTCTTTATAATATTAGTATAGAAGAAGCAAAAAACCGGTTGCTTAAGGGTCAAATCTCATCTTGACATTATGTAATGGGCTATTAATATACGCAAGAAATAACTTAAATTACCTTGTTTTATATATATACATATTATATTACGTTGTCGGTTGAAGTATTTAAAACATTTGTACGGCGGGAGCAAAATTAAATAATCGTAGTGGCCGAGTGGTTCGTCTAGTCGCCTTGAGGGCGGAGATTGCAATATCGAATACAGACTGTACCAATACTACCAATGAGCTCTTTTTTTTATACAACTAGAGTGGCAAACAAGCATACGGCCCACCTATTTACGCTCACGATACCGAAGTATCACTTGCGCGTTGCCACTCTATGTTCGGAGAGTTATAGTGTGTTGGCAGAATAATGGGTTTAATCCCTCTGCTTCCAACACAATGTAACAATCCTCCCCCCTCCCCAAGGAGCTCATTACTGGAAACCTTATTCACCGCGTAGGAACACAACACAAAAAATTGTGTTATTTGGCTACGGACTTCTGTAAGGTGGAGGTCCTGCCCCAGTCGGGCAGCTCCGAATTCGAACGGGAAACCCGTTATGCCCTACCTCTCTTAAATTCAAGGACATATCGTATTTGCGAAACGACGATGGACTCACTATCCGTCACGTTGGCCCCTAAATATGTCATTGGCGATAAGTTAATGTGTGAGCACTACTAATTACTACCTATAGTTTAAATAAGTCGGTCAAAAATAATATGGATTATCCACAGTATTCCACAGCCTTGAACATTATCCACAGAATGATAATGTACGCTAAATTTATGTTGGTTTTATTAATTCAATTATGTGACTCGCCATCTGTCACGTTGGCATATATAACACATTTGCCTGGCTCTTCGAGGGCCCTGGGAAGGTATGCCTTTAACCAGCACGCCCTTTCGTGGAGTTCCTGCGGTTCTTTGCATAAGAGGTATACAAAACGTCTTTACGCACAGCCTTTGCTGACTGACTCGGGCATTCTGAACGGGAGATTGCGTTATGGCCTTCAAACTATTTCCGTTCAAGGTCGACCCTCCAGACGCGCAGCATGAATATCTAGTATGAAGAACTAACTCTTACCCTGTCTAAAGTACTTTCAACTAGCATACTATTTCAAAAGAACTTTTGATCGATTTGGCTTTTGATCGTTCGATCTTGACAATAGTACTTTTGATCGAAATATTAGTCAAACCGTATAGAAAAAGTACCGTATTTGAATCCTAATGAGTAATGTTAGCATTTGGGTTTTTTAAACCACTTATAACGGCAAATTTGCAGTTAAAAGTACTATTAAATTAAGGGGGTGTCTGGGTACTACCTATATACCTCTGCCTACCCCCTCGGGGACCCTTGTGGGAAGGCGTGAGGATATGTATTAAAATAAGATTTGCAGTCAAACATACTAATGTCTTAAGCCAACGATCAAAAGTTCTTTGTCAAAGGCAAAACGATCAAAAGTACTTTTAAATGGTTAAGAGTTTTGATTGCAATATATTAATATGCTTGTGTCAAGACCTCGAGGTAATTAATACTGTCGACTTGCATTACGATTGCGTCTGCGACATTGTCTTGTTACATAATAATTTTCTCCTAACGTCAGTTGTAATTCAATAGGTACGTATTACTTTCAATGTTGCAGTTAAGGCACAGTTTAAATTTTTATATGTGTACTGTGGTTAGTGTTACCAGCTATCCATAGATAAATACCTTAATAAATTTGGGACCATTCCAAACAAATTGACAAAGCCCAAAATAAGCAAAGCTTGTGTTATGGCGTCTAGACCACGATATATTTACTTATATACATAAATATATAGGACATCCAAGGCTAAGGTGTAAATACTCGTGTTCATCACGCAAATATCTGACCACAGCGGGAATCGAACCCGCGGCCACAAGTTTCGTGGGCTCTTACCACCAGACCAGACGACATGCTCTACGGACTAATACGGACTCAAGTGTAAATCCTGAATGTGATGTGCTGGCAGGTGAATGGAAGGTGATTTTGAATGAGTGTCTGGCATACGCAGAAAGAAGGCCATCTTCTGCTCGGTAATACATTTATATTAACCTTATTTATTATTACTCATATGTATTTTTTTACTTATACCTCCACATTAGCGTAAATGACCACGTTGTCGTGCTAATTGTAAATAAATAAATAAATAAAATAAATAAATGCTAAAATTAGGCCAGGAGGACTGGGGAGGGGGGTGCATACACGTCAGAAGATAAGAAAATTGCTCGAATATGTCATAAGACACAATGAAAGGAATAAATAAAAACTAGAACATTCAATTGACAATTTGTTTTACTTCTTTTTGTATGAGGAAGCCTGTGGCGAATACGTGTTGTGTTCAACCGACGAAGCCTGCGACGTGGATAACATTTGTAGATTTTATTCTAAATATGAGAATTTTTCAATTGTTAAGTTGTAAAGAGTAACGGCGATGGACTCGCCGTCTGTCACGTTGGCACCTAATATACCTCTGGCGGAAAGTGGGTGTGTGGGTATTACCTAGATACCTCTGCCTACCCTTTCGGGGACCCTTGTGGGAAGGCGTGAGGATATATTATTATTATAAGTTGTAAAGCTGTAAGGACTTAAACTTTTACAATGTAAAGAAACGAGATTCCATGCGACTTTAATAATGACAACTTTGTTTTAATTTGATAAATAAAATATGTTCCAATTTTACTTCATACAAATCTGCTATGTATATTGATAAAGTTCTAAATGTAAACTCTTACTTCGTTTGTTTTATGTTATAAATATGTGGCCGAGTGGTTCGAGCAGTTGCCTGCGACGCAAAGGCCGCAAGTTCGAATGCCGACTGTACCAATGAGTTTTTCTGAACTTAAGTACAGTGATTCGTCACACTACTAGCTTTAACGGTGAAGGAAAACATCGGGAGGAAAACTGCATACGTCTGAGAAGCAATTCAAAGGCGTATGTATAGTCGTGCTTGAGTAACGGCGATGGACTCGCTGTCATCTGTCACGTTGGCACCTAATATACCTCTGGCGGAAAGTGGGTGTGTGGGTATTACCTAAACACCTTTGCCTACCCCATCGGGGACCCTTGTGGGAAGGCGTGAGGATATATTATTATTTTATTAACAAATGCGAAAGTTTGTAACGCCGTTTGTTACTCAATCAAGCCAGAACGGCTGATCGGATTTCGATAAAATTTGGCAAAGCCTTATCAGCTGTAACGTCTGTACATATGTAAAATATATATATAAGAAAGCACAATAGATATCTTATTTTACGCGAGAAACAGCTTGCTACTTAGAAAAGGACGCAAAAACAAGGATCAAAAGTCAACAAAAAAAACTTACTGGTATATTTTTCTCCTGTGTACTTCGAAAAAAAATCAATATCTTTACTCATATAAATAGAATCGGGCGTGTTTATTCTCCCAACTAACGTTACGTACGAACGACAGTGAGGTTGGGTGAGTACTGGTGTGGCGAGATGATTTTCGGGATACCTTTCTCAATAGAAGGGTTGGGGGTGAGGCGAGAAATTACGACATCTATGTTTAGACGAAGTAGGGGGTTATTTATTCTTTTATATAGAACTACCTGTGCCAACCGGCTTCGTTTAACAAACTTTTCTTTCGTTAAAACATTTCGTTTACTTGTCATTCTAAGCCATCCATTTATAAAAACCATTCAAATTAAATAAATAAATATATCCTCACGCCTTCCCACAAGGGTCCCCGAAGGGGTAGGCAGAGGTGTATAGGTAATAAACACCCACGTGGGTGTGTGGGTATAAATACCCACACTTTCCGCCAGAGGTATATTAGGTGCCAACGTGACAGATGGCGAGTCTATCGCCGTTACTCAAGCACGAAATAATCATCAAAATAAATAAATCCTGGAACAAGTCTACACAAATTGATCCAGTCCCAAATCAAGAAAGGGTGTGATATGGGAACTAGACAAATTTACATAGTTATATAGATAAATAAATAATAAATAAATAAAGACCTGGGACAATTCCACGCAAATTGACCTAGTCCTTAAGTCCTTAAGTCCAGACAAATTAAGCAAAGCTTGTGTTATGGAAACTAGACAACGATATATTTACTTATATAGATAGATATATACTAAAATACATAGGACATCCAAGACTAAGGTTCATCACACAAATATCTGCCCCCAGCGGGATTCGAACCCGCGACCTCAAGTTTCGCAGTCAGGAGCCCTAACCACTAGACCAGACGGTCGTTGACGGTCGTGCTGGCCGAGTGGTTCGAGTGGTGGCCTGTTCGTATCATAAAGTTTGCAAGTTCGTATCTGATTCACAGTGATTAGTCACACCAAGAGCTTTAAGGTGAGTGAAAAAATCGAAAGCAAACCTTCATATGCTTAAGAAGAAATTGAAAGACGTACATTCGTGAAGTTGTGAATGAGAGAAATGCGAAATAGAAATGAAAATGAGAAATAAGAGAATGTCGCGGTATAAATAATTTCAAACGTAAACTTTTTGAATTATTAAATGATAAGACAGATTATTCCATGTATTTATGTGACAATTTTTTTTTCCTATTTTATTATTGATATGCTTTTGATTTATGCTTTGATTATGATTGTAATGCTATGATTGATTTGTGCCTCCTCTAGATGTAAGAATTTTTTAAATATTTTGTATGCCTACAGGCGGGACATAGTGACCACGTTGTATTTTTTTAATAATAATAATAATAATAATCGTTTATTTCAGGCAACACATTTAAATAGATGTTACAATTTAAAGGGCCCATATAATATATACCTTATCCTAAAATATATAGCTATATTAATATATTAATTAATTAAAATAAATAAAAAAAAAAATTAAAATATATTAATATATTAATTAATACCTATTTGTAATGCCTATGTTCACAAAATAAAGATCATTTGATTTGATTTGTGATTGAGAAACGGCGATGGTCTCGCCATCTGTCACTTTGGCACCTAAACCATATGTCCGGCGAATAGTGGGTGTGTGTACTAAAATACCTCAGCCTACCCCTTCATGAACCTCTGGGAAGGTGTTTTATTCTTTATGTCCCAATCAACGTAACATGCCTTTGCGAATCTCTTTATTGCGGATTCGGTCTATAATCATTACAGCGCACAATTTTCTCTTACCGAGACGTGCTATTCCATAATTATTGGAGTGTGCGAAAGGGAGAGCTGTTCACGACGAGTATGTATCTATCACTTTCGCATGCGACTAGTGCTGTTCACGATAAGTACCTTGGTGTGAGAGCCGTGCCTATCGGTAAATACTTTTACTTAGTTCTATTGTGTCTTTTTGCAAGCTTAGTACAAGCGTGAGAGAAAGTTGTATTCACTCTAAACTATACGTGAGTGTTTGAGGATAAAAAAAATTTACGACTCTGATGTTATAGTAAAGTAAAGTATAAAATTATAGTGTTTTTAAATCTGTTATCCTAATTTCACATTTTAAATGGACATATTTACACTGCCATCTGTCACGTTGGCACCTAAAATGTATCTCTGGTGGAAAGTGGGTGTGTGGGTACTACCCCTCTGTCTACCGCTTCGGGGACCCTTGTGGGTAGGCGTGAGAATATAATTAATTTTATCACGTAAGGTAGAAGCTAGAAGTAAAAACTATGTAGGTTCGAATCCACTTACCACCACCAATGACTGTACCAATGAGTTTTTCTGACCTTAAGTACAGGGATTAGTCACACCACGAGCTTTACGGTGATGGAAAACATCGAGAGGAAGCCTGATTACGTCTGGGAAAAGAAATTCAAAGGTGTATGTTTTGTGCTTGACACACGGCGATGGAAACGCCATCAGTCACGTTGGCACCTAAAATATAATAATAATAATAATATATCCTCAGGCCTTCCCACAAGGGTCCCCGAAGGGGTAGGCAGAGGTATATAGGTAATACTCACACACCCACTTTCCGCCAGAGGTATATTAGGTGCCAACGCGACAGATGGCAAACCTAAAATATCTCCAATGTAAAGTTGACGTGTGGTTGCAACTTACACACCACCTCTGCCTACCCTTTGGGGATCCTTGTGGGCGTCAAGATATATCTTGTACGTTTCACGCTGCCACTGTACATAAACGAAACGTCATCTACAAGACTGACTTGCGGAGATAAACACTTGTCGAGGCGCTGGCGTAGAAAGTTGGCGGCGGCTTCCTCTTAAGAGGACATCATCGCATGCGCAGACGCACATTATTTCTAATGATTTTTTAAATTAATTTGCTAGCTGTATCAATCAGTCCTCATCGCGTTAAGTTTGATTAGACCATCGTTATTTATTACTTCATTTATCATAATTAGTACGAAAAAAGTTTATACAGATAAAATATCCATCCATCGATACAGATATATCTATAATGATAGCTGTCCCGCTCGCACGAGTGAAAAAAAATAATTTCCTGAAACACAGCACCACCTATTGAGACCAATTGTGAATCTAAACCATTCAAACAACACACAGCCACAAGAATATATATATATATATATATATATATATATATAGATATATATACATATATATATACATATATATATAAATATATATATATATAATATATATATATGTATATATATTATGTATGTATAACTTCTCATCATAAAAATCGAAACACCTTGATTTATGTTTGGTAAGGATTATCAGAAAAAAAATTATATTTAGGAATATATGTCAAATGTCGTTTTATACTTTTTGCTTTTAAAAAATACTTTTTGCGTATTATTCACTCATAACTATGTAGGTATTTCCTTACAAAAAAAAATATATTTAAGTATCACAACGCTGTCAAGTGCCATATGGCAAGTGCCATATGCCCGTAACACGATGGCGCTGCGATCGTGTTACGGGCAATTTAACTTTTTCACCCGAGCGAAGCTGGGCGGGACAGCTAGTTAAATATATAATTGAGGGACAATTAATTTTAACTGTAATGGTAACTGTAAGAAAATGGGAATAAATAAATAAATTTTACAAGATGTCTGTACACGCTGTACTGCAAATAGGTAGGTTTTAAGTATGTGTGTAGGATCTACAAATGAAAGTAGAACTAAATTTTTATACTAGCTTGGAATCTCTGTGACAATTTTCATCGAATTCCGTTCAGCCGTTCTGGCTTAATAAAGTAAACAATACGTTAAAATTTTTCCCATTTAATATTAGTATGATTGGCATTTAGGTCGTAAACCGTGTGGCAGGCACACCACAAGAGGCATCATTCCAGTGGCGATCCTAAATATCCCTTGTCATTAACAACAACCATCCAAGCGAATACCGACCTTCTGTTTCAGTACATCAGCTGTGTCTTTGGTATCCTTGAGTTCTTCTTTGAGGGTTAAGAAGGTCTCGTATCCCACCACCTTCTGCTGGATCGTCTCCAGGACTCCGTTCACACGAGTCTTCACTGGTACTACCAATACATGATCTGGGAAATTTAATTTAGATAATTAATAAGCCGTGGTGGCCGTGGTGGCCGAGTTGTTCGAGCGGTTGCCTGCGACACATAGATCGCAAGTTGTACCAATGAGTTTTTCTGAACTTAAGTACAGTGATAAGTCACACCACGAGCTTTACCTGCGAAACCTGCATACGTCTGAGTAAAAATTCAAAGGCGTACGTATAGTCGTGCTTGAGTAACGGCGATGGACTCGCCAGTTGTCACGTTGGCACCTCATATACCTCTGGCGGAAAGTGGGTGTGTGGGTACTACCTATACACCTCTGCCTACCCCTTCGGGTACCCTTTGCAACACAAAGATTGCAAGTTCGAATCCCGACTGTACAAATGAGTTGTTCTGTACTTATGTACGGTATACTTTATTAATATGTTTTTTTTTATTGTATTTGCATAACATAACTGCCTAATGGCACAACTACTATGAGAATTCTGAACACGCCTTTCATAGGTGTACACATCTGATACAATTCTTCTTAATCTGATAAAATTCTTTTAGTTATAAGCTTTAATGTGTTTACTGTTGGTGTCTTTAAATAAAAATAAAGTCGTCACATCAGGCGCTTTCAGGGTGAAGGAAAAACATCGAGAGGAAACCTTAAGTTTGAGAGGATAATCAAAAAGACTGCGGCGAAAACGGCTATAGATTCGACATGCCTTGCCTGTAGCCACATGACATGCCACAAGTGCACCAAAAATATTTCACCATTTATACACTCGTTATGGGTAAACTCTTTGTTACGGTCCAGAGAGGTTAGAGCGATTGTAACTCCTTAGAGCTTTACCTTCATCCCCACAGGCTTCATAGTAACTGCCGCCACTGGACATATTCTGCTCGGCGTCTTTTACCGACTTATTTGCATCCTCATCACGTCGGATCTTATCACGAACTGTAAAAAAAACAAGAAATGTCATATAAACAAAAATTTTATAACATTTTATTAATAATTTTTGAGACAAGCCCATGAAATCATGAAACTTACCAATGAAGGAAAATATAGGAAACCTGCATACGTTTAAGACAAAAATCAAGGACTACAAGTCCTTGATTTTTGTCTTAAATTATTTTATAAATATATATATATATAATATATATATATATATGTATATATATTATGTATGTATAACTTCTCATCATAAAAATCGAAACACCTTGATTTATGTTTGGTAAGGATTATCAGAAAAAAAATTATATTTAGGAATATATGTCAAATGTCGTTTTATACTTTTTGCTTTTAAAAAATACTTTTTGCGTATTATTCACTCATAACTATGTAGGTATTTCCTTACAAAAAAAAATATATTTAAGTATCACAACGCTGTCAAGTGCCATATGTCAAACATGCGAAATTAATATTGTCAAACAGTCGAGTTAAACAAAAAATAATAAAGTTAATTAAAAATAAAAATAGTGTGTACTGTCGTTGATAAAATAATTTATTTTAATTAGTGATCAAATTTATATTTTTATTAGTTATTATTATATTTAAAACGATGTCAAGTTTCGATTCTCCAATACCGCTTTCCGAGATCGAGTCTGTGCTGGCATGGGTGGACACGTTCAAACTGTCCAGGCCTACGAAGAAGATTAACAGGGACTTCTCTGATGCTGGTACCAGTACATTATAAAACACGTCATGTCCACTCAATATGCTAATCCGGCTTACAATCTATCTCTATGCCAACTTTCATCTAATTCCGTTCAGCCGTTCTGGCGTGATTGATTAACAAACACAAACAAAAATCATATTTATACTAGTTTTCTTGTATGCAAAGATAGAATTACTGTATGTGTTCGCCTGTACAAAGGTGTTTATTTTATTAGATCACATTAGGAGCTCATGTTATAAGTCATTGCGTGGACTTGAATTGAGTACTTCTGCCACAGCGACTATGGTGCTAGAATTGTTTTGTTACGGATTCAAAGCTCGAATGATAACTGCTGTTAACAACGGTTATCATTCGAGCTTTGAATCTGTAACAAACCACTCACAATAGTTCACTTTGTCAGTTGTCTTCTTAGCATTTATAGAGCTTTGTGAGTAGTTCCAAGGATAACAAAATTACAACTGCATTTAAGGTTTTGATACTAACACCGAAACATATTTCTATAATAATATATCCTCACGCCTTCCCACAAGGGTCCCCGAAGGGGTAGGCAGAGGTGTATAGGTAATACCCACACACCCACTCTCCGCCAGAGGTATATTAGGTGCCAACGTGACAGATGGCGAGTCCATCGCCGTTACTCAAGCACGACTATACATACGCCTTTGAATTTCTTCTCAGACGTATGCAGGTTTCCTCCCGATGTTTTCCTTCACCGTAAAGCTCGTGGTGTGACTAATCCAGCCCCGGATCTTAAATTTTTTAAAGTGGGGCAAAAACTAAAAAATGCCGCCCCCGCCCACTACAATTTTTTTTTACCTTTAGTGTGTCTTAACAGTGTCTGTTTACAATATTTGAAAAACCGCGTTTTACTAAATGCATTCTGCAGTCGCAGACCGCATCAAGAATGGGTATCTGAACAACTAGCCTGTCCACCGACAGATGTGTTTGAGAGTGTCGATGTTTGTTGGCAGTTCCTTAAGTCCAGCATGTTATGCGCCGCGAAAGAGGTTTGTGGCATTTCGAAAGGGCGGACAACCAAAAATTGCGATGGTTGGTGGGATGATGAAGTAAAGAAGAAGGATGCAAGGCAAGACATTTTAGCTATGTCCAGCTCTAATGAGATAAGAAAAGACGAAAGAAAAATATCGCTTGCAAAAAATTCGCACGATAGAAATAATACAGGAGCGTGAAAGGTTTCAAATGAATGTACGATTAATGAAATTAATGAAAAAAATGAAAGTAATGAACGAAAAATTGGCACACAATTTCAAGGACAACGCAAAACTTTTTTGGAGGGAAGTTAAGAAGTCCAGAAGTTGTGTCACAGCTAGTAGCAGGATGAATGTGATTCTTTCTAAGGACATACTGACAGACAAAACAGACGTCCTCAGGCGATGGAGTGAATTTTACAAAGATATGTATGATGATGATGCGGCTGATCTACTCATAGATCTGCCTCCAACAGAATCTAGCGAGGATCCTTTAGCGGATAAAATAAGTATGGGAGAGATTGTAAGAGCGATCAGAAGTCTGAAATGTGGAAACGCAGCGTGAAAGGATGAGATGACAACTGAGATGATCAAGTACGGTGGACCAGCGGTCTGGGACGTCATCTACTTGCTATGTAACCTGTGCTGGGAAATGGGTGATGTTCTGAGCGACTGGAGGCGAGCAGTCATCGTGCCTTTCTATAAAGGAAAGGGATCACGATTAGACTGCTCAAACTATAGAGCTATCAGCTTGGTCAGCTTAGCTACAAAGTGTACACGAAGATCCTGACGATCAGAATGCAAGAGCGATCCGATAGGTTTCTCTGGGAATCTCAAGGTGGATTTAGACCAAGAAGAGGATATATGGATCAAACCTTCTCGAATCGCGGAAAAGTTTTTGGATAATAACCAAAAGTTTTTCTGCACTTTCGTCGACTTAGAGAAGGCATTTGATAGTCGTACGAAAGGAACTCTGGGACGTGTTGCCTGGATATGGAGTGAGTGGAGTGAAAATGGGAAACTTAGTGGTCAACTGCCTACTATACGCCGATGACGCGGTTTTACTGGAGTCATCAGAGGGCGAACTGCAGTCACTAGTTACTATAATGAAAGAAGAATGTGGAAGAAAGAAGGGGCTGCGCCTAAACGCTGGCAAGACTAAGCCTCTGGCATTCGAAAGAGATGAACAAGTGACCGAGTGAATTTGTATATCTAGGAAGCATGTTCACATGAGATGAAAAGTATGAAAAAGATATTGAAAGAAGGATAACCGCCGGTAATAAGGTGAATGGGGCCATGTCGGCGTTGATGGGCAGCAACAGTCTCAGCAAGAATGCCCGAGTTCCACAATGCGATATTGATGCCTACTTTATTGTATGGCGGCAAATCCTGGCAGCAGTTGATATGCAGTCTCTTCGAAAAATGTGATTTTAGACACGATTTTAGATCGAATCCGCAATTAAGAGATCCGCAAATCAACTGGAGTGAATAAGGGTGTGATTGTAAAGATGAAGAAAAGCATGTTACGTTGGTTTGGACATATAGAATGGATGAGTGATGAAAGATTGACGAAACAGATATACAAGCAAAAGTGTGTGCAAGAAGAGACGGAGGAAGACCACGCTAACTAGCTCGATCAAATCGATCAGACGCTCAAGGACGGGATCGTCAAGAGTACTCGAAACCAACGAGCATGTATGAAGAGACTGATGAATGTGAGCGAAGCGAAAGAGGTATGCAAGTCTAGAGAGAACTGGCGCTCTATACTCTCTGCCTACCCCGTTAGGGACTTAGCGTGATGATTTATAGATGATGATTACACATACATTTCTCAAAATATATTTTTTTAAACTCTATTTGTCTGTCTGTCTGTTTGTTCCGGGTAATGTCTGAAACGGCTGGACGAGTGAATTTGCCGCCCTCTGAATTTGCCGCCCGGGGCATAGGCCCCGGCTTGCCCCCCCCTAGATCCGGCCCTGTGCTAAAGCATGAGGCATTTATGAGGCATAAATAATTCCTTTCCTTTTTATAAAAATTCAATATACTAAATATACATATTTTATTCATACACATTTCATGGTATTTTTTGAAATATTTTATTCAAATGTTTTATTATTAAATAACAGGTGATAAAAATATAAATTATGTATATATCAGTAACTCATTCCCTCACATATGTACGTATAGTAAATAGAAATTTAAACCTTAATATATCCTCATATCCCTGCCCAAGGGCTCTCGAGCAGGTACGATGCCCCTTTAATATTTTGGCACTATAATAAGGCCTAGAGATAATATACCATTTAAAATTTAAAGCAATTACCTAGAGAGAACGTTTTATATAAAAGTAGGTACTCTTATCCTATTTTGTACGTAATGATAAATCACTTAGCTATCACGATATGTCTATTTAATATCACATTCCATTGTAAACTCAGTGAACTCCGCATTATTTGATCACATCTTCTTGTAACCGTAAGAGTTGATAGCTGAAATATAAACATTGGTTAGGTTAGGTTAGGTAAGCGGTAATTTTTTTTCACCCAACATCACACTATTTTCCATTTGTTCCATCTATCTAATAGCGCGTCTAGAATAACAATAACGTTAAACCACTCGCTGTTTGTTTTTCATCCGTGAGAAAAATACCTAATCTAAAATATCGTTCTATTAATGTCGTATTTCAGGGTGTTTTAAGATTTATACAGGCAACTACTCAACCAACTGGGCCACCCAGGCTCTTAACCCAAACCAGAAGGCATAAAATCCTTTTTCGTTTTGTAAACATACAACATTTTTCAAAATGTAAAGCATACCAATGCTTTTTTAACTTGTTATTTCATAGTGTCATTTAGTTCTCACCTGTAAACTCCTTATCACACATGAGCAGTAATTCCAGCCATTGAGAACCCAAGACCCTCGGTATGGAGAGGGTTCCTCCGTAGTTCTCAGGCAAGTTCTTCGGGCTGATGTACTTGTAAAGGGTGTCCCGGTCGCTGCCAATAAATGTGATGCGCGAACGCAGCTTCTCTTTAAGGAATGGCTTGAAGATTTGGAACACCATGTTAAAGATGTACGGCTGGTTGATAATGTACAACCCTTTTATACGAAGCGGTATGCAGTCCTGGAAATAAGTTATATTATTAATTTCGATAATAACTTCTTCGATTTCTGGATTCAGCCCCGGGATCCAATTCTGATTCAGTCAATCTACACAGTGGATTTTGAGATATTATATAGATATCTATCAAATACACATAATTATGAATATATTTTTTAATAATACGATTGGAATAACATGTTGTGGTAATGTCCCAGTTATAATACAATTCGAGTGTATAAGAGTTAAATATTGTTTATGATAAATAATGCTAATTGATTAATATTTAGCCTTGTTGTATTGTTTCTCGTAGTTCAAGTTCCGGTAGCCTCTGATTTAACCCGCTTAATTGTTCATCGGTTATGTTAAGCAAAAGCCCTCTTGCCTGGCACTTACCTTTATGCTAATCAACACAGCTAAGGAGCTCTGTGTAGTTTAGACTTAGACTTACGGCGTTACCAGTTTGTAAGCTACATGCACGCACATCTTTAAAAGTTTAAAACCCGAAAAAACGTCAAAACCCTCTGCTTACCCCGTTAGGGACTTGGCGTGATGATATGTATGTATGTACAAATCGTGAAGCTATGAAATAAGAAAAAAAGATTACATATCATCACGCCGTGTCCCTAACGGGGTAGGCAGAGGGTAAAGCGCCAGATGGTAAAATGTCGGCTTAAAATGCGTCTGGTACTTGCAGCTAATATTCAGACCTTTACTGTATCGAATTTAAGTGCTTTTCACCTGGAGCCAGTCGACGATTCTCTTCGCAAAAGGTGGGGTGAACTGCATCACCTGCTGCATGGAGAGGCCGTCCATGTCAAATATGACTACGGCACCACAGATCTGTGACTCGGGCTCCAACATCGCAGCCTCCAAGAACAACACGCAGCCCTTGAACACCTCATCCAAGGAACATTTGCTAGGCTTCCAATTTTCTGGAAATACACATATAACTGGTTATGTACCTATAGCTTCACGCTTTCCAGCACAGATATATTTACAACAACACTATTTCAGCAAAACACTAGTTCATCGCAGTTTCTCAAATAGGCTTATTCTTGTTTTAATAGACCTACTACAATACTACGCGTAATTCAGCATTTTTTTCGATATATGTGGATGTTAAGAACCTGATCCACTTATATCGCACTGATACATACGTAAATAGGTGTAGGTGCCGAATTCGCATACGTGTATACGGCACCGTGTGATGATATCTTTAATTATATTATAATTCTACCGAGCCCCAATTTGTTTCTACTCAAAGTGGTTAGAAGAAGTTACTGACTGCAGGTAACTTCCTTCTTTCTTTCTTTTCTTACTTCTTATTTTTTAAGCCAAAAGCTGTGTATGCTTTTGCTTGTTTATGTACATTTATTTAATTCCGTAGAGTTCCATTACTTTTTACATTTCAATATAGGTACAATTTCAACTAGTGCGGAACTGCGCATGCGCTACTTATGCAGTCAAACCGGCTACCAACGGTAATAGCAATTAGTTTATGGTTCTTTGTATCGTCTTTTGCTTAGACGAAAAAATAATTCAATGTTTTTTGACTACTTAAAGTCTGTAAGCCTAGAGATAATAAATGTAATCAACATTTATTTACTTATTGTCAATTATAACGGATACACCAATATGTATATCCATTTCAGCAGGTTCAACGGAAAATAATTTACTTATAAGTAGTATTATATTCTGAGAATACTGGAAACCATAATATGATCCAATATTTACTTCTGTTCTGTTTATTGTCTCTAAGAAAAATAACAAACATTCCATTTCGTTTCAACATACAGCCTACAAATACATATTTATTATTCGTATATGTAAATATATCGTACACCCTTGTGGCAATACTTAACACAGAACAGAAATCTTAAAAACTCAACAGAAATCTTAAAAACTCAAATCATAAATCAACTAGGTTTCTATGTTTTAATTTCAAAGTGAAATCCTCTGAAACTAATAACTTGCATAGCACAAACATGTTTGTTTGCATTCGATAACCCAATTCTCGAGAAATGTTATTTAAAAAGGTTAATTTTATTGTAGTGACATCAAGCGTTCTAATTTCAAATTGACGTCACAGCACTAAATGCAATGATGATTAATTTATATTTATATTTAAGATAGCTATAGTTTACAAATGTCTCATTACACTTCTGTACCCAATTAGTTAAGCAGCATTTGAAAGTACAATAATAACATCTTCAAACGACTGTTTTCACTGTTTATAAAATACTTCACACATAAGACGTCTTTCTTAGCAATTTTAGAAGTAGTTAGTATAAGTGTCATATCTAGCAAATGAGTAGAACTTTTTAAGCCGACTGTACATCACAGAAACTTGAAAGAACCTAGGAACATTATGTTCCGCCTTTGTAAGCATAGAAATTACAGTTTTATCTCCTTACATTGTTTGCAGCATATTTTTCGCCGTTTAAGCATAAAGCCTTTGACCTTCCATCCTTCACTCGAGTATCTAAGTTACAACAAGAGACTTAATTAGGTTTGTTGTTTATCTTTGAGTGGTGCGAAATGAGCGGAAACTAGATGAACATGTCTAGTTACTTAATCGCGGTATATTCTAGGTATAGATTTTTTTATATAATAATATAATATATCCTCACGCCTTCCCACAAGGGTCCCCGAAGGGGTAGGCAGAGGTGTATAGGTAATACCCACACACCCACTTTCCGCCAGAGGTATATTAGGTGCCAACGTGACAGATGGCGAGTCCATCGCCGTTACTCAAGCACGACTATACATACACCTTTTGAATTTCTTCTCAGACGCATGCAGGTTTCCTCTCGATGTTTTCCTTCACCGTAAAGCTCGTGGTGTGACTAATCACTGTACTTAAGTTCAGAAAAAACTCATTGGTACAGTCGGGATTAAAACTTGCGACCTTTGCATCGCAGGCAACTGCTCGAACCACTCGGCCACCACGGCTCTAGATTTTTTTTTTCTCTTTATTTAAGGAGTTGGGTCGCACAGAATGCAAGAGCGATCCGAAAGGTTTCTCTGGGAATCCCAAGGTGGATTTAGACCAGGAAGAGGATGTATGGATCAAACCTTCTCGCTTCGCGGAATCGCGGAAAAGTTTTTGGATATTAACCAAAGGGTTTTCTGCGCTTTCGTCGAGTTGGAGAAGGCATTTGATAGAGTCGTACGAAAGGAACTCTGGGACGTGTTGCCTGGATATGGAGTGAGCAGTTCCCTACTGCATGCCGTGAAATCACTCTATAGTGATAGCGAGGCATGCGTTAGGGTTAACGGTGAGATGTCACCCTGGTTTGATGTGAAGTCGGGAGTCAAACAAGGGTGTATCATGTCTGCCTGGCTGTTCATTATATATCTAGATAACTGTCTGAGAGCACTAAGAACGAACGGATGTGGAGTGAAAATGGGAAACTTAGTGGTCAACTGCCTATTATACACCGATGACGCGGTTTTACTGGCGTCATCAGAGGGCGAACTGCAGTCACTAGTTACTATAATGAAAGTAGAATGTGAAAAGAAGGGGCTGCGCCTAAACGCTGGCAAGACTAAGGTTCTGGTATTCGAAAGAGATGAACAAGTGACCGAGCATGCTATATCGGTAAATGGGCAAATTCTAGAGCAAGTGAAGAACTGGCATCTTTGGAAGCATGTTCACATCGAGATGGAAATGCATGAAAAAGATATTGAAAGAAGGATAACTGCCGGAAATAAGGTGAATGGAGCCATGTCGGCGTTGATGGGCAGTAAAAGTCTGAGCAAGAATGCTCGAGTTGCTGTCCACAACGCGATATTGGTACCTACCTTATTGTATGGCAGCTAATCCTGGGTATGTCAGAGGAAGTATGAAAATAGCTTGAATGCAGTCGAGATGCGATCTCTTCGAAAAATGTGCGACGTAACGATATTAGATCGAATCCGCAATGAAGAGATTCGCAAATCAACTGGCGTGAATGAGGGCGCGATTGTAAAGATGAAGAAAGGCATGTTACGTTGGTTTGGACACATAGAAAGGATGAGTAAAGAAAGATTGACGAAACAGATATACAAAGCAAAAGTGTGTGCAAGAAGAGGCAGAGGAAGGACACGTTCCAACTACCTGGATCAAATAGATCGGACTCTGAAGGACGGGAACGTTAAGAGTACTCGAAACCGACGAGCATGTATGAAGAGACTGATGAATGTGGACGAAGCGAAAGAGGTATGTAAGTCTAGAGAGAACTGGCGCTCTATACTCTCTGCCTACCCCGTTAGGGACTTGGCGTGATGATATGTATGTATGTATGTATGTATGGGTCGCACAGCGACAATGCCACTCCGTGAGGTCACCTTAAAGTAAAAATTATTCAAATCTATGCTTATATAACTTTAATAAACCTAGTAAGTCATCAGAATTAGGGTTCGCCAGGATGTTATTATACAGACCCACATCCTGGCTACATCCAATTACAGTTCTTCTGACATCTTTGTTCTGGTCACATATAGGTGGTAGGTATAGATTAATGGGAAAAAATGGTTCCAAAGACAAAAATAACGGGGTATGACTCTTCTTCTTGTATTTCGAATTTTGTAAGACTTACTGCCAAGTTCGAGCACGAGGACTCTGCGGCCCAACTGGTCGCGAGTGGGCAGGACCGTGAGCACGTTCTGCATGAACACGTTCGTCTCCTTGCTGGGAGTCAGTCCATCGTAGTGCTTGTGGTGCTTCAGCTTGAACCCATAGTACCGCTTTATCTGCATATATGACATAACCTAATGATAATCATTACTAGGGACGATTCCCCACAGTAGGTACCTAGTTGCAAGCAGAGTGATTTCGAGTAAGCCAAGTGTATAAAAACAAAACTATGTAACAAACAATATTAACAAAAAACAGTTGAATAACTAACTACTTTCAGCATTGCTATCCAGCCCGGCAATGTTGCTAGTCTTCTTGGCACGTAGCCTCAGCATACCGGTTTGGGTCAAATATTTTATCTAAAACTATGCATATAAGACATTGATGTAGATAGATTTATACGTATTAATTGACATGCAAGATTAAAGATTCAATGTCAGCGGAAACTGAATCTGTGACTTTAAGCAACACAGCCCCGACCAATAGACCTAACTGCCATTTTAATGTAAGGCATGAGCAAACAAAGTTAAGAGATAAATTTATTTTATTATAAGTTAGTCCAGTTAAAACTGGCGAATCTATACTGCTAGGTCAAGTGCGCTCCGGATTGGATAATGTATTTAATTATAGAAGGCAATGGTTGTTCCTTTGTCTAGGTTACGCATTTATATAGGTTACAGCTAATACGATTTGAAGAAATATGGAGTATGATGAAATATGGTAAAACAGTATGGGGATATTAGATAACCCGTTTATTGAGGAAGGTTATCATCATGCTACAACCCAAGGAAGCGTATAAGCGCAGTAATCCTATTTAATACGTATAATCAAATTGAACGCGAGTGGAACGGCGGTGCACAGCTAGTGCTTAGCGCAGTAAGTGGGTAAAGAGGTTAGCTAGCAACTTAATTGCTTTCATTGTCATATATATCGTAATGTTATTATTATTATGGGATACAAAGTGTGCCAAAATATTTACCAAGTCGTAGGCACTTTCCGCGTAGAATTTGCAAGGCCTTAGGAATCTGATGAGCCACGCTTCACTGTCTAATGGCACATGCAGGTCTTTGTCAGCTGTAAAATATATTTGCAGTTAGAGTAAAATATATATACAATGAAAATATTACCTATTATATCAGAAATATACATCGCTCAATTGCTTAGAGCCGCTGCGATGTGTTAAGATTAGCTGGCGTCCCTCCTTCACTTCCTTTCATTGGGTCGAAGAGTTCTATAAGCTAAGAAATGTCATCAAACAAAAAACTATCTTGAAATAGTTATCAAAATAATAATAATATAGAAGTAATTGAAATTCTTGTTTAAATTTTATATTCACGCCTTTTTAAAAAAAGGTCCCTACTTACATTTCATAATTTTGTTATAATGTAATTACATTTTGAAGTCGATGCAATTGCTTACTTCTATTAAAAGATCAAAAGTGTCACATTTAAGCCGGTACAAATAATTTAAAGGTGATAGATTACATTTAATTTCAAAGATACATTTCATGACATTCAGTACTTAGACAATCATCACGTCACGCTATTATCATTACACTACTGCAAAACGTGATCTATCGTCGATTGGAAAGTCAGATTGATAAGGGTGCTCAAAATCTTGAGGCTTCAGTTAAAATGTTGAATACTCGTCTGAACTAGAAGCTACGCTTTACAATTCTCGGATACATACTTACAGGTTTCTTTAAGATTACCTATAAGTAAAGTGTGATTCATGAGCCAAATCACCGTACCTTCTCTCAAAACTTGAAGACTGGTGAGCTAAATCACTGTTTATTTACGGAAATTCAAAGAAACGTTGATTCTGAACACCAGAATTTGAAGTAGCAATCTTAATTGCTACTACGTAAACCACTTGGCCAATCCGTGTTTATATGGCCATCATAAAAAAATTCTTAATGGTAGAAAACAGGGAATGTCCTATTCCCTTGAGGTAGATTTATACATCAAAATGGTGATATTGCAAGCATCTAAGTCTATCCCCCTCATTCAACCAGATATTTATTCCCTAATGTCAGTCGAACCTTCAAGGAGTCTGCGCAATTCTTCAACAGCAGGTTTGATGATCTCTGGTGTCTCCCGGAGCTCCCTTCTCGCAATCTCCCGGACTGACTCTCGCGGCTCATCCAGTTCGAATTGTAGGAGGAAGTCACCGAGCTGCACCCCTGGCAGCTGGTCCAGCTCTGTGAGCATGTGCTGAGAGACTGGAACAACAAATATCATCACTTACTTATTAAGTAGATAATGCAGCGTTCTTGTAAGATACACATAGATTTGGATTTGCACTATGATGGCAAGTATATATTTTTTAATATTGAGGACGTTGGATATAGTGGTCCTCTGTAAGACAACGCCTATTGAAAATTCGTCCTGCTTATATTATTAAATAATATGTAGGGGTTTTTGAGTAAGGATATATGGAACTTGAACGTGAACTCCGCTTAACTGATTTGGATGATGAGAAACGGGGGTAGTTTTTAGCGTGGTTGTGCTGATAGATGTGGCAACCATTCGTTTGTTATGCTGCTAGCACGAAAACCGCCCAACAAAAGTTCTGCAATGTGCGTATGATACCTCTGGTCACTTTATATAATACAGGCCGTATTCAAGATTACGGAATGTATTTTCTTTGTGATAAACAAAAACTCTTCCTATGTACAAAGTCTTATAACGTAATTAATTTTTAAGAGACTTAAAACAATGTGTGCATAATTATAGCACAAACATCAAATTATACGCGATTAATACAATCTGATAAAGTATCTTTAATAGGCTATTTTGGGTATTTTATTAATTTTGGATCTCATCTGTCTTGTTAAATTAATTACAGAGTAAAAATTTGACTGAATAAATGTAAAATAAAATTCAGCAGTAATCATACAACTTTGCTTGTTATTGTATTTCATGAGCACAGCTTTTTGTTTCAGGCTCTTGATCCAACTATCTAACGAGAGTCTCTTAAGGTGTTTGGTGTTCGATACTATTTGCTGGCCGTCGGCCATTATTGCTGTCTGCACAATAATTTCGGAGTCCACATCCCAGATGTAGTTATTATCATTATTAATCACTCCTCCCTGAAGACAGGGTTACGGACCCGTTCATTGTGGATTCGATCCCCCGAAGGGAGTAGGTTTACATTTTATACATTTAATTATCAAGGTTAGTATATTTATCTGAATAATTACTAATACCCAATAAGAGGAGATAACGTGGTAAATAAGGTAACATTTGTAATTAAATTGTGTAAAT
Organism: Drepana arcuata; assembly: GCA_016069955.1. NCBI lineage: Eukaryota > Metazoa > Arthropoda > Insecta > Lepidoptera > Drepanidae > Drepana > Drepana arcuata. The sequence goes on along the minus strand of JACCPG010009618.1, from coordinate 37,708 downwards.
GATAATCTTTAAAAGGTTAAGAGTTTACTCACATCTCGAGACTAACATTGAAGGAAAACATCGAGAGGAAATCTGCTTAAGTACGTAAAAATTTATAAGACTATAATATTTGTTAAATTAAGATAAATTATATTTACACATTAACACTAAATATTCCCAAGTAACAAAAATAAACTATATCTGCACGTCTTCGGGGCCCTTGTGGGAGGGCCCCGAAGGCGTAGATAGATGTGTGAAGGTAGTACCCCACCAGACACACCAGACACCAGCGGGCGCCCCAGAGATATGTGCCAACGTCACTGATGGCGATTCCATCGCCGATACTCAAGCACAACTATATATAAGCCTTTGAAGTTCTTCTTAAACGTATAAAGGTTTCCTTTCGATGTTTTCCTTCACTGTAAAGCTCATAGTGTGACTAATTACTGTACTTAGGTTCAGAAAAACTCATTGGTACAGTCGGGATTCAAAATTCGATCGATCGAGTCGATCCACTCGGCCACCACGTCTTTTTTAAGATATATGTAGATTTAATCATATATTACACTGTGTAAAATGTGCAGCAGCATGAAATTAGGAATGCAGCATCTGTCCACAGAGTAATAACACGTCGTTGAATGACTGAATCTATTATTTTCTAATAATTATGACGTCATGGAAAAATGAAATCTGTCCAACGATTAAGTGCTATTATTACGGGGGATAATATAGTGGAGGAACGGAAATACATGTTTTGGCGATGGTATTCGATATAATATTGGTGAGTAGTTTTTATGTGCCTAACCATTTACCATTTACCTTTCGTACGATGTACCATTTAGTTGAATAATTTTTTTTTATATAAACTAAACCTTAATTTGAAAACACTTCAAACTTGCACAGATTTGCTTGGTATTGTTTTCAAAAGTACATAGCTATGACAGAATCCGGTTCTAACGTATATATATATAATTCCGACCACACCACGAATTTTACGGTAAAGGCTTTTCCTTCATCGGGAGAAAACCTTCATATGATTGAGAAGACATCCAAAACTGTTCATGAGCAACGGCAATTCGCATGTCACATACGCACCTAAAATATTTCCGGCTGTCTGTGTCTGTGTCTCAGTCTCAGTCTGTGTACCAAAGTAAAGTCCCTACCCTTTCGGAGACCTTTGTGGGTAGGCATGAAAATAGTTTAACGTCCTAGCATACGAGTTGCCTTTGTAATTTAAACGGTGAATAATGCTCAGCTTAATATAATTTCAATCGTGGTGTACAGGAGGGTTCTAGATATTGCACTTAGTACCTACAAATTAACCCTGAATAAATAACTTTAGTCCGGTGACGTCTCTGAGATACTGAACTGACTACATTTTAACAGCGAACACCTTGCACAGTTTGCAGAGTTGTATACTTTACAAGGAGGAAAGCGAACCTATTTTTTACTGAATAGGTGCAACAAAGACATCGATATCACAAACCGGTTTGGGACACGAGCGGGTGTAAGTATGTATGTATTTGTTTATGGCAGTGGTCGTCGTACGTAAAGGGTATATGTCCAACCATACTGAAGGTAATTGACACTAAAATCCTACTAATGTTATAAATGCGTGAGTTTGAGAGCAGGTTTGTTATTCCGTCACGCCAAAAAAGCTGAAAGGATTTGGATGAAATGAGGCATAAACTTAAATGGTTAGCTGGTTTAACAGATACAGGATATATTTAACCATAAAAAAATCTTCAAATTAAATCAAATTTTACGCTCCTAGTTGGTGGTTCATACACGAAACGCATACTTTATTAATTTGGGAATCAATATGTAAATGAGTAACATTGACAGTAGATGTTCCGATAACCGGTTTTTGTATGTAGTCATAATCAATATCCATCGAATTTATTTCAATCGGAACAGTATATAAGATACATTGAGCTGCACCAAAAGATATATGATACCAGCAAGTCTCGCACTGTGCGCTTTCGAAAGTTTCCTTCCTCGAACGCTCAGGCTGTGAAATGAACTCCCCGTCGTGGGTATCCACAGAGTAGAGAGTGGAGTGGCTGCATGTAGCATGGAGTTCCCCAAGGAGGGAGAAAAAAGCTTACTGCAGCCATTAGACGGAAGCTTGTATGCCACCATAAAATTTGGAATAGCACTCTTAACTATCTACACTTCTGTACACTACACTTTAATCATTTAAACGCAATAATTTAATAATTTGTACGATTATTTCGTTGTAAATGGGAGAGTTTGTAAATGAATAAAGTAATTTTATAATTATGAATTAATTAAAAAATGTGGTTTAGTTAGTAATATAATAGCTATAATTGATTCGTTAAGAGAGTAAGAAAATATACCTTCAAATATTCGTCAGATAAATCATGTCAGTGGGTACTAACTGTTCCAATAAAAGAACATGATAATAAGTTCAATTAGTAGTCATTCAAGTCCTTTAGAGGAAACCTTTGTTTGTTTCTTTACTTATAGATGGTTATTCATCTATTCTTGAGTTTTTTTTGATCACGTAATTTCGTGTATCCTTTTGTAAATATATATCCTTTAGTATATGTGAGGAAACATCCTTGTTGGTATAATTAATTTTAATAGGGTTAAGTTAAGCTTCATGTTCATTAAACAGATAAACTTAAATAAAAAATAGGTAAAAGTCGCAATTTAAGTACTTACATCTCACCATTATTTCCAAGTGAACTGTCACTGATGTACAAGAGAAATATTCCTTTTGTTGAACAATTGTTACTTAGACACGAGAAGGCGTGTGATGAGTGGTGCCTGCGACGGACCGTACTGTGGCAACGGCGCCCAACATTCATATAACAACATCGACATGCTCACCTGTATTTAATAGCATCATCGCACGCGCATTATCGTTGAACATGCAAAACGTGCAAGGTACCTTTCCGTACTAAATTATTTTTTAATAAGTTCGTTATCTACGTTAACTTATTATTATTTCAATATTACTCATTGTTGTCTTTTCGATTATTTCATCACCAAATGATTGTTTATAAACTTGCTTATCTACGTATTAATGGAGAACTGGCGCACTGCTCTCTCTGTCTACCCCACGGGGGACTCGGCGTTATGATATGTATGTACGACGTATTCTACTCTTTCTTACCACTATTATAATAATAATATAATAATATCCTCACGCCTTCCCACAAGGGTCCCCGCGAAGGGGTAGGCAGATGTGTATAGGTAATACCCACACACCCACTTTCCGCCGAGGTTTATTAGGTGCCAATGTGACAGATGGCGAGTCCATCGCCGTTACTCAAGCACGACTATACATACGCCTTTGAATTTCTTCTCAGACGTATGCAGGTTTCCTCTCGATGTTTTCCTTCACCGTATAGCTCGTGGTGTGACTAATCACTGTACTTAAGTTCAGAAAAACTCATTGGTTCAGTCGGGATTCGAACTTGCGATCTTTGTGTCGCAGGCAACTGCTCGAACCACTCGGCCACCACGGCATATACCTCTATTAACATATCTCTTTGATAATTATAGCCTGGGTTCTAGGTCTGGATAAGAATTAAAATTTCAACTGAATTAGTCATCATCACGTCGCTTCGTATAAAGTCGCTTCACGTTCTTAAATTTGATTAGTAGCCGAGCGCTAGTATCTCAGTTGTACCATAGGGAAATGGGTTTCTTTGCCTTGAACTAGCACCCGTCCACAGCGTGGTGGTGTCGCCTAGGCCCAAGAGCGATCTAACAGACTAGTTAAGCTGTTGCTGAAAATGAACTGTCGCATCTATGGCTGAAATTTCTCCACTCCCAAATGTTTAACCCTCTTTTTATGGAAAATATATTAACGTACCAACGAGACAGATGGCGCTGACTTTTAGGCACTAAGAATACATCTTTGAATTTGTTCTTTACACACACGGAGATTAATTATTATGCTTTTCTTCGCTGTGGAATGCGCGGTGTGATTAAGCTGTACTTAAGTTAAGAATAAACTCATTGGTGCAGTCGTAACTTGCAACCTGTACATTACGCGGCGAACTTGAATTATGCGGCCACCGCGGCTTTTACTGAAACACTTCTATGGTGAAAATATTGGAATAACCTCTGCTATTGCGAGTTTGGTAACATATTTAGTTATATATATTGTTCCCCCTTAGGATCACTATTTAAGTTTAGTTGCTATTTCTTCATCTGTCACCAGAATGACATCACTTAATACAATGATTAGCACTTCCTTATCAACTTGTACAATTATAACCTTCCGCTAACTTGGAAACTGGTGGTTAGAGGTTATTTGATGCGTAAATAAATATATTATCAAGCAATTAGCATTCTGCTAAAATCAATTCACCAATTGCAATGAGTCGATTGTTTTCCCTCAAAATTTTACCTTTACCTATATTTTATCCTTCTTATTTTTTCACGCCTCCCCAATAGTGTCCCAAAAAGAGAAGTCCTTTCGCTTCTGCAGAGATGTATTTAGATGTCAACGTGAACCGAATCCGAATACGTTGCCGTATTTTAAGCACGTTTCATACGTCCGTACGTCTGTATTCTTAAACACATGCTGGTTTCCTCAAGAAGTTTGCCTTCACCGTAAATTTCGTGGCATGCAATGTCATTTACACCAATTAGACAATCTTATAATTTATGTCTTCATGACTTTCTACAAGGGTCCGAAAGGTCCTACAAAGGTCCGATGTGGTCCGAAGGGGTCGTTTCGATTATCTTCGCAGAGATGTAACACCAAGCTCCACCACCGCCGGAAATATAATAGGTAAGTGCCAACGTGACATGTGGCGAGTCAATTGCCGTCCCACAAGTACGAATATACATACGTAGTCTATGTAGGTTTCCTTTCGATGTTTTCCTTCAACGTATATCCCTTGGAGTGGTTAGTCGGTATGCTTAAGTTCAGAGAATTAGAAAACACTTACATTAATTCCCAGATAAGGATGAACAAATTTAATTAATATAGTAATCGCTTTGTCAATCAAATTTCGCTTAAGAGTGATATAAGATTTATCAAAGTGCTTTAATTTGGTTTGAAAGGATCGTGTGATTAATTCAAGATTTACCTAAGTACTATGGATATTAGCTACGTAGGTACCTACTACATATTATTATTATTGTGATTATCTTGCATCCAATTAGAATCCCATGTAATATATATGTATATAAAAATTCGTTATCAACAAATTGCATGTATAATTCTAATTCTATATTTTACATACCTACATAAAAATCATCACGCCGAGTCCCTAACTCTTTCGCTTCGTCCACATTCACCAGTCTCTTCATACATGCTCGATGGTTTCGAGTACTCTTGACGTTCCCGTCCTTGAGTGTCCGATTGATTTGATTTAGGTAGTTGGAATGTGGTCTTCCTTTGTCTTTTCTTTCACACACTTTCGCTTTGTAGGTACATGTTTCGTTAATCTTTCTTCACCACCTTTCTATATGTCCAAACCAATGTAACATGCCTTTCTTCATCTTAACTATCACACCCTCGTTCACGCCAGATCGATTCGAACGGATTCCAGTCGGCAGTTACTCGAGCATTCTTGCTCAGACTCTTACTGCCCATCAACGCCGACATGGCCCCCATTCCCCTTATTATCGGACTTATTATTATTATAAAGAGATTGAAAAAACGATAACTGCCGGTAATAAGGTAGTTCTATATTTGTATCGAGCATAATCAAAATAAGCGCCATCTATTGTCGAGTAGAACTAAATGTTATAATAAATATTTTTGTCACAAGATGTCATTATATAACGCAGAGCGTAGCGGCAATAAAATTATTCTAGGTCTTCGGTGGGGTCATTCCCGGTCGTTGATCCGGGCGTTTGGGATGCGTGCGTGATTTACGGAAGAGTATTGTCCCTTGTACTTATACTTAACGTAAATATAGTAAGAATGGTACATATTACTTGGTTGAGCGGTGCTTTACTTTATATATTTCTTTTGCACCTTTACTTGGAGGGATCTTCCATTTAAAAACTTCAAAATGCTTAAAATGAACTGTATATGTCGATTTCCATATTCGGCATCTTGTAGCCATAATGCTTTGCAATTAAAGACTATCGTCACCCACTAAGTAAGAAGGTTAGGTAGGTAAGCGGTCGCTCTTATAATTAAAACATTTGCATGGTACATAGACAATGTAATGTAAGTTGTATGTTAATTGGGCGGGCCTCGAAACAACGCAAATTTCTTACTCTTTGACGAACGGGGATAGAAATTATCTTGGCACTTGTGGTGCGCATTCCTGGCGACGACGCGAACTATTGTATGTCTATAATAGACTAGCTGTCCCGCCCAGCTTCGCCCGGGTGAAAAAGTAAAATTTCCTGATACACGATCGCAGCGCCACCCATCGGGTCCAAGATGTAAGCTATCCTTTCTTTTAAGTTGGATCAAACTGCATACGGTGTGCAAATTTGATTGAAATCGGTTAAGTAGTTTAGGAGCCCATCGTGGACTTGATTGCCATAAAAAAGGTTATAGTGAGTCAATCTTAAAAGATAGACATATGCTGTCGCGGACTTTTTTTAGAACTTTTAAAGAGAGGAACAATTCCCTCATACATGATATTTTCGTAACTTAAACTGTTTACGCAGCGTAAGCAACGTAAGCTCTCAAAAAGGAATATTTTTTCCCGTTCTTGCAACATTTTTCATTTATGCTTCGCTCCTATTAGTCGAAGCGTGATGTTATATAGCCTAAAGCCTTCCTAGAGAAAAGGAATATCCAACACAAAAATAATTTTTCAATTCCAACTAGTAGTTCCTGAGATTAGCGCGTTCAAACAAACAAACAAACAAACTCTTCAGCTTTATAATATTAGTATAGATAGTATAGATATAGATAGTAAATAAATGGGGGACAATTCCACATTTCCATTTACTTATTCCATTTACTATGGTAGTTAGACAACGATATATATACTTATATAGATAGATACAAATACTAAGGTACAAATACTCGTTTATTATTATTATAAATACTCGTGTTCATCACACAAATATCTGCCCTTAGCGGGAATCGAAATCGCGACCTCATGCTTCGCAACCAGGAGCACTGACCACTAGACCAGAAGGCGGTTTTATGTTTTACGTGCAGCGTGCTGGAAAGACAGCGTATCTGATACGTTTCAGGTGTTAAACTGGGAAATTAGAGCTGAACTGAACTAATACCTATTAAAACTGTAAAAGGTTGTGGAGATGTCTGTTATTCAACCACGCCAGGACGGCTGAACGGATCTAGATGAAACTTAGCACAGAGATATATTATTAGCCTGATTAATACATACGATTTTTATCAACGAATAAATGTATTGAAGTTGCAAAAGTACCTACTATGTAGTATGAAAACGCGGGCCATAATAACGACGTAATAAAAAATGTTAAAAAAATATATGTATTTGCAACTAGGGCTTTACAATGGCGATATACATACCTGTCAAAAGAAAGGGAGAAAGGAGAAGCTTTTAGGATGTCTTAGAATATGCCAGTCTCGTTCGCACTATATAATAATGATAGCAAACGCAATTAAGTAGGCTCACTTATTTACGCTCGTCTATTCTAACATGTGAAGTCTAACTACTGGCTTGGCATTTTCGATCGAAGTACGCTTTTACTACTTAATACCCGAACTGACGTAATAAATAGATCACTACCTACCTTAGAAGGTATTAAGTAATAAACATAAGAGCAGCGAAAGAATAAATAAAAAAAATTGTTTACATAACGTAATTATATTATTTGTAACCTTGACATAAACATTAAATACCTACTTTGCATTAGTACCGTAGAATCAGTTGCGAATAATATTAGATAACATGGCTGGATTACGTTGTATTAAAGATATTATAACGTAACTATAGACATAATATTTTAAATTGATTTACTTACTCACGTATTAAAAAACTAGTTCGTTTCTTTTATCTGTGGTTACGTGTCACGTCTTTTTGTTTAAGTGACATTGTTCTGATGCTAGCAAAATTTGAGACCATTTCACTTAGAAATGCCTATAAATTTATTTTTTTAAGTGAAATTAAGTATTGAAAATAAAACATGCGTAATTCTCTCTGCAGAAGATTATAAATCGATTCATCTACATTTATTAGTCGCTTCAAATATGCTCGCAGCTTTCGAGAAGTTTTAGACGTAATTTTTATATAAATACGTATTTGTAACTTGATCTAATAATATTATGTAGTAACGTGAACGTATCTGTAATTATTTAATTGTCTTAATAATATATTGTAATAACCAACAACAAGTAAACACCATCCAGTGATTGTTAAAAATGACTCAAAACACTGCCAGTACTAAAATAATACATTGATTGTCTATGCTGCTCTCGTTGAGTCATTGATTATTAATTGCGCATCGCTGCGCTGGTAACTGGTCGTTATTCAATGCAGATAGGGTTCATCGGTCACTCTCAGTGACGCGTCCCGGGAATATAACATTCATACAATTGTAATAAGCGTAACTTAATAAGTTATTAAGTATTCATGATTGACTACAAGCCTTTTGACAAGCGCTCACGAAGGAGTGCAGGTAAAATAACACCCTCTTTTCGCCGGAAATATACTTAGGTTCCAACATTAAAGATGGCGAGTCCGTCGCCGTTTATCAAGTAAACGTACGTCTTCAAATTGCCTCTCAAACTTATGTAGGCATCCTCTAAGTATAATCTATTAAACTATTTATGTATTTTGTGCAATTTTGTGTCATGATTTAGGTCACGCCTTGTGACAAGCGCTCCCAAAGGCGCTCTTTTTCGCATCTTTTTCGCCGGTATATTTAGGTGCCATGTGATAGCGAAATTATCCCAATTTGTGAGGCCCGACTGGCAATCAGAATTTCATCTCGAGTGTACGCAGCTTTGCTCACGATGTTGTCTACATACCTTGTACCTACCCGTAAGTTGGATTTTTTTTTAATTCAATAAAGTATAGACACGATTAATACGAGTATTGATTGAGTAATTAATCAGTAGTAAACAACTGTCATGAAGTATGTAACAATGACTGGTATTCCCAACATTCACGTCACAATACAACCTAATAATCTCCTCTAAGAAACTCATTAGACAGAATGTCTGGTCAGAACCTACACTTTTGAATTTGTAGGTAACTGTTCTAACCTTTCGGCAATCAAGGTTATGCATACCTCGTCATAATACTTGTTGAAACTTTTTTGAGGAGAATGTAAGCGCCTAAACTTATTTGGCTTGGATTGTTTAGATGCAAGTCGCGAGCACATGTTTGGTGACGCGCCAATAGTGGCAGGTTAATGCACGATTACACGTGGCCTTCTTCTCATTGTCCCGATCTAGAAATAAGTTTGCTTTCCTTTACGCGCGTCGTTGGTGCGTGGTCTTAATGCCAGTCATTGCCGGGAAGTTACTTTACTTTGTAAAAGTGTTTACTCTATGGAACGATATAAACAAATTTAGGAGTATTCGAATTCACAATATAGGTACTACATATCCATGGGCGCATGTGTGAGTTAGTAGTAAGGAAGAGTTTACAAATTTAAAATATTTATAGATAAGGGTGAAAACTATATAACAATTTTTTGTGTTGTGTTCCTACGCGGTGAATAAGGTTTCCAGTAATGAGCTCCATGGGGAGGTGGAGGATTGTTACATTCTGTTGGAAGCAGAGGGATTAAACCCATTATGCTGCCAATACACTATAAATCTCCGAACACAGAGTGGCAATGCGCAAGTGATACTTCGGTATCGTTCCCATCAGGTAGGCCCTATGCATGGTTGCCACTCTTGTTGTATAAAAAAAAATAGATAAACAAAAAATATACAAGATATAAAGCCCGAAAATTCAAAAGACACCACACTCGAATAACAATTTTTTTTTGACGAAGAAGCGTTTGAATTGCCTAAAATTTTCTTCGGTTTACCAAAGCTTTTAATTTAGTTAAAGCCATTTGAATGTTAGCGAAATCAATCATACAAGTATGTATAGGAATAGTGGACAGCATGATGAGTGTACAGTGTGTCATGCGATAAGTCATATATTTGTTCATCAGTGTTATACCAAAGTCCATGTGCCCATTCTTTGTTCCCCCGTCCTTTATAACTTCCCGCCCGACGAATTTAAATCAAATAATAATATAATATAATATATCCTCACGCCTTCCCATAAGGGTCCCCGAAGGGGTAGGCAGAGGTGTATAGGTAATACCCAATCATCCACTTTCCGCCAGAGGTATATTAGGTGCCAACGTGACAGACAGGCGAGTCCATCGCCGTTACTCAAGCATGACTATTACATACGCCTTTTTGAATTTCTTCTCAGACGTATGCAGGTTTTCCTCTCGATGTTTTTGAATCACTGTACGTAAGTTCAGAAAAATCATTGTTACAGTCGGAATTCAAACTTGGAAAATTTGTGTTGCAGGTATAACTACTGAAACCACTCGGCCACTAAGTCTCTATTTTATGCTTCTTCATTATAATATATTGATAACTATTAGAAGATAAATGTCTATGTTGGCGTCACACTTATCTCGCCGATAACGCATTGCGGAAAGGGACGTGACAGACGTGATTAAGTTAGTTTCCAATTACATTCGCTATCTGTCTGGGAGGTAGGTACCTACGGATGTCCTCTGATAATACATTTTAAGATAATACTTTTTATGCAGTTCATTATGATATGATCATTTGCTATTGCACAATACTATCGATGGTACGCGACCATTTCGCTATTAGATAACAGGCAAAGTAGTTGTAATTTTCTGTAGTATCGTTGTCACAACGTATGTGTATAGATAATGTTCTTTTGTTCATTTCTTGGAGTGCAAAAAAGGAACTTTGAAAAGAAATAAACTCAACTGAAATATTTTTTTTTATATAAACATCAAATTAACCAAGCAAACATATTACGAAATCAAAAGTAGGTCCCCGACAAATTAGGGGGCTAAAAATGTTTGGGGTCAGTAGGTAGGTACTTCCCGCCTTATATCAAGTCAGTTAAAAAATTACACTTTCGGGCACTGTATAATGACGTGATTGTGTGATGACGCATTATTGATTTATTAAATGTTTGGATGCCTGAATAGTATATATATCCTCATGCCTTCCCACTAGGGTCCTCGAAGGGGTAGGCAGAGGGTAGGTAGTTCCCACACACCTACTTTCCGCCAGAGATATATTTAGGTGCCAACGTGACAGATGGCGAGTCCATCGCCGTTACTCAAGCACGACTATACATACACCTTTGAATTGCTTCTCAGACGTATGAAGGTTTCCTCTCGATGTTTTCCTTCACCGTAAAGCTCGTGGTGTAACTAATAACTGTAATTAAGTTAAGAAAAAAATCATTGGTACAGTCGGGATTCGAACTTGCGATCTTTGTGTCACAGGCAACTGCTCGAACCACTCGGCCACCTTGGCTTTTTTTTTTAAATAAATGTAGTCTGAATAGTAAATAGAATAGAAATGTAATAAGTTACATAAGCAAAAGTTTACTGATTTCATAAGCTTTAGAACGCGATGATCATATATATATATTATGTACACGACTAATTGGGGACGTGTTTTGAAACTTGTTTCAAAGTTGAAGCGTATGAGAAGGGTGTAGGTGATACATTTATTGGTTGCGAAGTATGCGTTTGCGCAACGGCTTATTCATTTACCTTGACCATAAACAACGCGTCTGCGAATGTAGGCCGCAGCCTATGAACAACACCACGCGACTCCAAATATCGATTTAAATGTGAGCTACGAATTTCAACCGATTGCAACAAAGCCAGGATTGCATTGGATGTATTGAATGGATTGGATTTGAGCCCGTTGTGAGCTTTCGTCTGTACTTATGAGTTTTTCAGAACGTATGTCCATTGGTTTTTAACTTAACTTTACGGTGAAAGAAAACAAAAGTAAAAGAAAAGTTAAAGTCTGGAAGTCTACAGAGAATTAGTGCTCTAACCATGATGGATTACGGGGTAGGCAGAGAGAGGCAAGATGCTATGAAAGTAATAAGGTATTTGAATATTAACTTTAATCACTATATTAGATCACCGATATTGATACGTGCTTCATTCCTAATTATGCTCTAATTTGACCTGATTTCCGCAATAATTGAGATAGCATCATAACGTGTAATCATGTTATTCAGTGAATATTCAAATATGAGCTCATTATTTCAACAGATGCTTATAATGCTTAAGTAGGACAACCAGATAACTCAATTTATAAATGGGGCACATTCAAACATATTACTAGCTATCGATAATATTGGCTACTTTGTGGTGTATAAAATATACATTCAGAGGTCAGGTATATAGGCTGGGAGATTGCAGGTTTAATCTAGGCTTAAGCAGTCTCTTTATGCATTCTACCAACTTGGTGTTACGTATATAATTTATACTTAGGTAGCACAAAGTAGTTAGGTAGTAATTACTTACTATCAAACTTGATTGTATTGATTTACGAAATACTTTTTTTATGCGATATTTATTGTTGACTCATGCCTAAGATATAGCGACTCGTCATCTGTCACGCTGGCAGCTAAAAGATATACCGAAAAGTGTGTGTGTGGCGTACAACACACCTCAACCTTTTTTGGAATCTAAGTCGAACCTGTAACCCTATAAATATAATATACATAGGTACATATATATCATCCCGCCGAGTCCCTTACGAGGTAGGCAGCGAGAGTAGAGCGCCAGTTCTCTCTACATTTACATACCCCTTTCGCTTCCTCCACATTCATCAGTCTCCTCATACATGCTCGCCCGTTTCGAGTATCCTTGCTTGACGTTCCCGTCCTTGAGTGTTCGATCGATTTATATATATTTATTTATTTATCAGTGAATAAATAAGAAAAATAAATAACTTCGCTCTAGTCAGTGATATAATAAGAAAAATGTATGTCTCATTAAAATTCAAATGATATGTATGTATAAGTAAGTTAGTTAATACTGTCCAGGAAGCTACACTGATTAAGTACTGTATCGAGTGTTGCATTGTGTTGTGACAGACATAATCAAATCCCGTTAATATGATGCAACGCATGCTCTTCCTCAATTCAAAATGCATTACGTTAGGACACACAACATCATTTGACGTTTCAATATATTCATGTTATGGATACTAGATTTTTAGTCGTGTGCATGTTGAAACTCTAGCAACTTTCAATTTATTTATTGCAATAAAATACTTGATACGGAAACTATAAACATACGACGAACGTTATAGCACGACAGAGGTTGTAAATATAATAAAATATGAAAATTTTCATCATAACCTCTCTATAATATTTATACAGGATCCATGGTGGCCGACTGGTTCTACCAATCGCCAGCAACACAATGATTACAAGTTCGAATCCCAAATACCTATACCGATGAGTTTTTCTGAACTTATTCGTTTGAGAAGACATTCAAACACGTATGGAAAGTCGTGCTTGATAAATGGCGATGGATATTGCCATTCAACACGTTGGCACCTAAACTATATCTCCGGCGAAAAGTTGTGGCATGTACCTATTCCTACCCCTTTGACCCTTGAAGATATATATGTATATATATCTCTACAATCGGGTCCCATAATAGAATTTTACTGCACAAAATATTTACAAGACACCGAAAACGACTTAGCATCGTTTGATATCCGCTATTAAGCTCACCGTTTCCTATCATTTCATGTTGTGTGTGACCATAGACCATTTTTTTTTTGTATTGTAATTTTAATTGTAATGCCATTTTGTTATGGGTCAAGTGCCTGAAATAAATATATTTTATTTTTTTATTTTATAGACTATATAAAGGTATATTATCTTGTGAATCAATCTTCTTTGTAATATACTAAATCGCACTTTCACTCGTATAAGCATTAAATGAATCATTCCAGGCAATAGATTAGTGTTATTAGATTTTGTTCGATATGAGCAATTTATAGTGATGCTGTGAGCCCGCAGTCGTCTTTAATTAAATCAATTACACATACATTTCATACGCCGGAAACAGTGATAAAGGTTAAATGAAAATACGGCCACAGGCCAGGGGACTTCATATAAAAACCTTAATACAATCACTTGAGCATTTAGTCGTAGTACTTAGAATGGTATACTAAGGTATAATATACTAAAGTATACCACAATGTAAAATTTCTAAACGACGATTAATAACCAAAGACCAGAAATGACGTAGAATTTGATTTATGGATTGACGTTGGTGCCATACAAATCGTAGTGTTGGTGGATCAAAGTAGTCGCCATTATCAAACCTTCAATTGAATTTATGTAACAAAAAATATATGTCTGTATTCATAATACCTGTTTGCTATATACAAGCACTCGTGCGTCACTCTGACAATAGATAATATATTTTTACGCACTTCTTAAAGATTGTCTAGTTTTTTTTTATTTAGAATGTAATACTAAATATAAACACTATATAATAAAATTCATTCATTATAAACTAGCATATGTATTAAATTAATAAATATCAGATCATATAGTTCCACCATCATAATGTACCGTGTCTATGATGTTTTCTAGTATAAGTCTATGTATCTGTATAGTATATATATAGTCAAGAAACAACTTTGTATAAAAGGGCAAAATAAATAAAATATCAGAAGACTTAACGAAGATTTTAACCCAAAACATCGGACCATAACGACCGATTGCAATAATAATTAAATAATTGTGTAAGCGACACATGTATATGAAGACTTTACAGCCGTCCCTTTCGCACTCTCGATGCCGTGCTCGTGCCGTCTTGCAAATTTTTGGGGCTGGAGTGGAGCCTCTTTTGAAAACGCACCATGCAAGACCGGTTCGATTCCGATTTGTGTGTGAGAATTGTCCGTTGATGATAAGACAGATAAATGATAGCATGTAGTCGTGGATATCAAATCAAACACTTTATAAAAGCTCTCTCCAATCAAACAAAATTCTAATTCGTCTTGAAAATTACAGTAATTGTAAGAAAATATTGGATTTATTTATAATACCTAGATATAGTCAGTTTATGTTCTTCAACGAAGGACACCTTTAACGTTCAAGGTGACACGTACAAAAACATTCTTAATTTGACTATAATTATTGTCGTGAAAACATCTATTGTTTCATTTTTGTCAGTTAATTTTAATTTCTATAATAAATTTTAATATCATCCCGCTATGTAGGTATGTAAATTAAGCGAGGTCGTCAGCAAAGCTACACTCGTTATTAAACAGTCATCTAATTTTGTATCTTGGTCGGAAGGCGTCTAGATATGAAAGGGCGAATAAACCCCTTCATGGCTCCACACACATGGCCACAGATGTGACAACAGCAGCCACCGTTGCATATGATGAATCCGAAACCTACAATTGTGACAAGTTTACGACTTTGTATGGCAAAGTCGTAAACTTGTCACAATTGTAGGTTTCCTCTCGAGATTTGCCTTTTATGAGGGTTGTGTTACACTTTTACCTATGACTACGGGGACTCGCGTAGGAATGCGTGAAGATTCTATTCAAATTCTTACGTTCAGAAAATAGTAATTTCTTAAGACTACAAACTTCAATCTTTATTTTGCAGGTAACTGCATAAACCATTCGACCTCGTGGTTTCTCTAGCTCTTACTTAATCTAGTGTACGAATGCATCTCTACAAAATTGATTATATATATATATGAGCGATATGCAAATTGGAATACGTAACTTATAACTTATAAGAAGGTTAAGTCTCGCAAGCTCATTACATCGTTGATTGGTGTTCTGGCTGCTTGCCAGGTTGATGGCGCAAGTATTTGTTTAGTGCAAATGGTGATGGATTCATATCCCAATGGACATTTAGACGTGTGGCTTATCATCTTTCTATAAAGCGTCTGCTCCTCGGGTTAAAACCCTGCCCAATATAACCGGGTATAATAATATTGCGATGGAATTATGAGAAATCGGCGTTGGAATTTATAACAGAATGTGTTATGCGATTCACATTTGTCTGATATAATATCACCAGCTGTGACTTGCGGTTGCATCTGCGTAAAATATGTTAGATTTTCTTGGTAGTTTTTCTCCTGGAATTAAACATATCATATGGCTATTTTAGTTAATCCAGCTACGATCTATACCTGAACTAAAATTTCATCCAATTCTGTTCAGTCGTACTGGCGTGAAATATTAACAAACATCCTCACAATCATTAGCATTCATAATAATAACAGGATTATACCGCTCGAAGGTCGCCCAATCTTTTCAAATTAGCCCAATAATTTGTGAAACGTCGAAGTAAAAGTACTCAGTTCAAGTAGCTGTCAATGGTGATAGGAAGAAGAGGATTCTTAACTATCAAGCGGCTTTGGGATAATATTTATCTGGAATTCAAGTGTGTCAGAGCAGAGCTGCAGAGCACAAAGTTTCGTTACGTTTGTCTATGGCCGTGAAGTTATCTAGGACCTAGTCGAATGTTCATGGATCGATGCTATTCAATGACATTGGCCGTTCCAATGAGCTGGTATGACCATCGGCCAATAATATCAGAAGACATTGGCCTCTGTACGGTTGTCGTAAGTGAGAAAATTAATATTTAAAGCTGGGTATGTAAATCCATCCCCAGACTTCAATTGTCATCGATGTTCACTTATATATTAACATGCGCATAGTTTCTAGCATAATTATATCTATTCCCATATGATGGGACATAGGGATATGGACAGAGGGAGATGTTGTAGGTGACCCAAAATTATCAGATTGAAATTACGAAAGATAGTTAGTTCCTTAGCTTTGTTTTTGATCGACTTAGACTGCTCAATAAAATGTACATGTTGCTTATTATTAAAAAAGAAAATAATTATAAACGTTTTGTTATTAAAATACAAAGTTTTAAACACAATATTTAAAATAAAATGATAATTCAAGTTTCGCCCTACAGTGTTGGCTGTTAATATAATTTTCTAAACCTTTCGTTTTGTTGACCTAAAAATATGAGTCAAAACTTTACGTTTTAACAAATAATGATAATATTGGCTACTGCCTGAACTAGAGGCAGAATTCGCACTGAAAGTAATAAAATCAAGTCGTTTATCTACAAATTAACACATTTAATAACTATGTTATTAATTTTTTATACAAGAATTATCATAGAAACTTACTTTCCGGCGTGACTTCACGAAGCACTATCCTGGTTTCCGCTTCCGCTGGCATTGTTGACACTCAACGTGAACTTTTCTTTCCGTGAAAAGCTGGGCGCAATAAATAAAAAAATCCGTTTTTAACAAAGAAAACCAAACTACTTTGTTATAAAGTCGGAATGTAAGTGAGTTTTACTTCTCAATTTGATTCAGGCAAATATTGATACAATAAAAGCGGTTGTAGCAGGCGGGCACCACAACAGATCGTCTAAGTGCGACTGACGCGATGAAAGCCAGCGCCCGGCACGATGCGCGCTTTTCCACAGACAGCGTGTTACTCACGTGTACATTATAATACCGTTATATGTATACAAAACTTACTAAATACGATGTCAGGAGCTTTGGCATTTATATATGTTTGCGTCATCCGAAAATAATATCAATTGGAGATCACTTTCAAGAGAAAGTGTGTTTTGCGAGGAAGGATCTTCTCGGGAAACAAAAAACCGACAAATTACCGACCAATGAATAGTAATAGCAGTTCAGCTAACCTCCCTAGCTCGCGGAACAGGAATGCCCTGAGCCGAGACCTAGCCCACAGGCGATGCTCTTAACTGTGCTACTTAGCCTATATTCTGCCTCGTTGGAGGGCTCATGGTCTCACCATTGATAATTTAAAGAGGCAAAAGTTCCGAGAGCTCGAGGTTCGAGTGTTAAAAAAATGATATGAAATTCACACGGTGCTCGACATAGCATTGTTGGCACTGTTCAATGCTACCCAAGTCTGAACTGTCGGAGGTCGCGTGCAGTGACCGTAACTACAATTATTTAAGCTTTATTATACTTACAAAGTTTGAATGATAGATATATTTATCACCGTACTGGGCAACGCCTGTCCAACGGCTAGTGCACAAGGCATGTGAACAACCTGAGAAGAAAGTCCTTCAGGAAGCCAGATCAAACCAAATTACTTCACAAAAGTGTCACATTTTCCAACCCCACTCGTTCCGACCCAGCCATAACGTACCTTTCCTTGTCCGTGCTTAGCCAAGAGTATGAGTATGAGTATTAAACCAAGAGTATGAGTATTAAACTAAGAGCATTAAGCCAGCCAAATTATTTAAATGATTGCTACCAGCCCAGCTCTGTAGCTTGCAGATCATGCCCTAATTCCACAAGTTTCTTAAGAACTTGCTGAAGAAGTGCCTGGCTGAATGCCTTTTAGTCACGATATTATTCTGGAAAGTAGTAATAGTTCTGAGAACTCGAATACGGGACGAGGAACAATTCGAATAAACATCATATGTATGTTAGGTCAAAAATTGAATGAAATCTGCCTGCCACTTCGAAAACACTCGTTCCCACAAGCGGATATAGTTACTACACAAAAATGCCACTAGGGTGCCAAAAAAGCTTATGGTGGTCTCTGGTGGTAAGCGTTTACCACCGCTTATGGATGCTTACCGAGCTTGCTGGTCCTGCACCTTTCCATAATCTATGGAAAAAACTTTGAAAAAACTACTAGAATAAATAACTATGGTGATAGAATGGTTTGAGTAGTCACTTGTGAATTCAAGTTTGCAGTTTCTAACCCTAGTGGTCTATACTAATGGCATTTTCGTTACACACAGGACCTACACAGGAGCAGGAATAGACTGTACTCTTCTGTACTAACTAATATATTGATAATGTATCCTAGGTTAAAGACTAGATATTAACCTCAGTTCAGGCCTCGATAGCGTGTGGCCGATGCATACAGATACACTCTGTTCGTGGCCTACTTGCTTCGTATTCATGCAAAAGGTGTAACTACATGAGAGAGGTGCGTAATACGAAGCATGTTAATTACGTGGATATTCCTTATTTTACATCTACTAATTTCAAGCAAATCAAAGCAAGTCCAAAAACAACAAATATAAATAAAGCATTTTTAATAGCGATCTCGCTAAGCTGATCTCGTGAACCTATACCAAATATTTACATGTTCTGTTGTATTGTGTATTACAGATGTAAACAAATAATCATTGAGCCTAGTGTGCCAACATCTTTAGTTGACGTCAATAGATTCAACTTGTGTCCGGGGCATTAACTCGAAGTGAACCGCGGGTACTTGTTGAATGTACTAATGAGGAGGGACCCTGCTGTGTTATCTCTTATTGAATTTCAATTGGATGCAAGTGTCAATTCTAAGTTTTATTTGACAGCTAAGTTAGCGACGACGGTAACGTATTCATAAGTTTATAGATAACAACCTATTTTCTTTATAGGTACCTCTCGAAACTCCAAATTTCATCCCTGGGTGGTGCTTCAGGAATTGGAGTCGCGTGACTAGGCTAGCTCCTACTAACTATGGTTACAATGTTTTTCCACAATATACCAGATCGTAGTGTTAATCGTAGTGTCTAGCTTAGTGTATTACTACAGTGAGTAAGATTTATACAGATTGCAGGGAATTGCTTAGCTGTAATTGTATTTTCAAACCATCCTGAGAGTCCCTGCAGCCGTTTAGGAGGAGCTAGGTGGCAAACACACGTACAGAAGAATGCAGGGTGCCCGTTCGTCAACTGTTCTTACATTGCTCGCGTAATATGTAACATTCTAACATAGGTAGGAACTACGCTTGTTTGTCAATTCCGTAATATTTTGATGATCTACTGCGAATCTATGCTGAGATTGTAAATAGATAAAGGTATACCTTTCTTACTAGAGACTGATGTGGATGATGCATCAGAGTCTGTATTTTCTGTCTCTCTCTGTCGCTCTGTCTCTCTGTCTCCCACGTGACAGACTTGACGTGATACGACGATATCCATATAGTATAGTCTTCATAAGTTCAACGACCACGAATAAATTTCATTGATGCTATTACATTTTGTTGGGTATTGATCGTGAAATTATAAAGCTACAGAAGCGATCTCTAGCGGTGGGAGTCTTAGTTTAGTAGCGACATCTGCTGTCAAGTAGTAAAACTAGCAGTGATTGTAAATATTATGAATCTGTATTTAGTTACAAACGCTAGTGCTAGAGGTCACTGTTCCCAATTTGTAACTTATGAATGATTTATCTATATGAAGGAAAACAGCGAAACCTGCTTACGTTTGAGAAGTAATTCACAGGCGTATGTACATCGTCGGCGATAGATACGCTATCGGTCCCGTTAGCACCTAAAATATATCTCTGGCGGAAAGAGGGTGTGTGGGTACCTTCTACCTCCACACCTCTGTCTGCCTACCCCTTCAGGGACACTTGTGGGAAAGCGTGAAGAAATTATTATTATTTATATTAACTGGATGAAAAGACTAAAGTCCCTTATAAGGAGCGGGGCTTCAGTTAGTTTCACTTCGGTATGATCAAGTTGTCCTTTTATCGTTTGTTTTAACTTGGAATCGTCCTAGATTTCAAGTATATTGATATACTTGAAATCTAGGACGATTGAATCAAGGCATCCTTATACGATCTTATAACTACAGAAGAGATACCAGATACCAACTTACAAAATTCCACGTAATTGTAGGACAAATACATGCACATACATTAAATATTATGATACGCGTGGCTGTTTACACAATATCATATTACATTGCGTGATATGATATAATATTGAATACCTGTGCAAAAATGTATTGCAACACATGTATAGAACCTTGCCATAAAACTCAGCGCAACTATTTAGTATTTTTACTAAACAATGACTAGGCACTTACTAAGAGTTCTCTATACGTTAGCGATCTTTAAAAAACTAATAATAAATACTAACCACCTTTTCAAATATGTCATATATTAGCACAGTGATAAAGAGTATATGAAACCCCATGCAAAAATGAAAATCCTTTATCGTGCAATTGAAGTTCAAAATGAATGGACCTTAATTCTGCTTATAATCTGCAGTAACGAATCTAACTGCGTATTTCAATATGAATAATAAAAAAATATATATCAATTATATTAAATAGAATATGGAGCAGAACTACTAAGACAGATTTTGGTGACGACGGGACAGGTGGCGAGTCCATCGCCGTTTCTCAAGTATGACTATACTTAAGTACGCCATTGAATTACATCTCAATCGGATTCGATATTTTGCTTTTTTTACTAATCACTGTAATCAAGTTCAGAAAAAGAGTCGGCATTCGAACTTGCAATCTATGTGTTGCAGGCAATTACTCGAACAATTCGGCCACCATGGTCTTATTAGTAAATTCTTTTGATAGATATAGATACTTATGTTAAAAAACGTTAGTACATTCCACCGGGGTTCGAATGTAAACATTGCAATAGGTGCAAACATTAACTACACGGCCAGAAGGTTTTTAATAAGGTATTATACCTTGAATTCGGCATTCGCTAGTTTGTCTTGCAACCTTTATACAATCAATGTTTAATGCACGGTATCGTGTCGCAGGTCGCCTGCGAGTGTCGTCATCGTATGTAGGTCTTTCATACCTTCGCAAGGACGACATCCTCTGATCTGTATATTTCTCTGCATGCAATTTTAATCATTTCTTCGTTAACAGGTAAGCAGTATGCCTATGCTATATGTGATAGCTACTAGAGATATCACGCTCGCATTACTGACGTCATGTCGGTAATTCCGGCGTGACGGATCGAACAACGGATCCCAATTCTTCCACCATAGCCATTCCCTGATTTTTTTTGGAAAACTTGCCACAGAAACATCGCATAACTGAGAAGCTGATATTTGGCTGTGATCTTCATAAGGTTGAAGTTTTGGGATGTAAGGCTCCTGCCTATTTATATAGGTACTTTATCCTAGCTTAATACAGCGCACGTGAAGATAAATCGTGTCGAATATGTCGTTTTGTCTGTTCACTACGATAAACAAGCTATCATACCTATGAATAGCGTACATCGTTTCTGTGATAAGCCCTAGATTAATAACTTGTATCCTACATATCATCACGATGAGTCCCTCTCAAGATAAGCAGTGAGTGTGGCGCCAGTTCTCTCTAGACTTAATAGACTTAATGTACAGATTTCTTTGGCTTCACTTCACCTACGTTCATCAGTAACCTTATGCAAGTACGCAGGTTTCGAACATATTTCTATATGTACGTTTTCGAATTCAGAACATTTGGAATGAAAGGAACAATATTCTCGGCTATATAAGCGAGGATACATAATTAACATATAATTATTGTTTCGCTTAATGCCAAGTTGACCGTAATGGTCTGCTGAAGGTGCTTCGTTGCGCCATCTTTGGGGTGGCTGACATTTGCCGGGTCATACTTACCTTTTTACTTAAAATATTGTCATTTACTTGTATTCGTCGCTGCACTGGTTCAAAATACTTCATGGATCTCATCGACAACAAGGATATGACCTATTTTATATCGAACTACCAGTGCCTGGCGGCCTAACGCGCGTAAAATCGATATACAAACCTACTTGGATGAATAATGTGAAAAATTATGTATATTAATAATATCCTCACGTCTTCCCACGAGGGTCCCAGGAGAGGTAGGCAGACGTTTATAGGTAGTATTCACACACCCACTTTCCGCCAGAGATATATTTAACATGCTAACGTCGCGCTCTAGTCACTACTTAAGTTAAAAAAAAACTCATTGGTACAGTCGGTATTCGCACTTGCGATCTTTGTGTCGCAGCCAACTAACTACTCGAGCCACTCGGCCACCACGGCTTTAAATATATAAATTTAAATAAATATCTTGAGACAATTTCACACAAATGTATAGTCAAATCCTCCTCCGCCCTCCTTTAGGAATAGCTATAATTTATTATATTGTTGGCATCGCATGTCCTGCTCCGATCTCGGCTTATATTTACGGTACTAACTTTAAACAAAGGTTAAGTACAATTTGATCATTCCGAAGTGAACAAACGAACTGAAACGGCCCGTATCCATCGCGGCAACTCTAGTCTAGCCAACTAGTAACATCATAGTGTGTTGAGATAATGTGATCTCTTTAATGAATATTTGAATGTGTAGGACTTCACTTGTTCTGTGTCAAATAAACGTCTTAAAAAATATCCAAAATCGTGTGGTTTGCTTTTACCTAAAATAACATAAATAATATATAAATAATAGTAAAACCGCCTCTAAACTGCGATAAATGGCGACCGTGACCGTGAATACATTAAAAAAAGAGCGCGCGGAGGTCAGGGCTAGCTTTACAAAGCTCGCTAGCAAAATTGTGAGTTTTAGTGAAGAGGAAGTCGCACAGCTCATGGTGCTGAAAAGTAAACATGAAAGGCTACAGTGTCTCAACAACGAAATTATCAGCAATCTGTTGGAACAAGATGCATCCGAAACGGAACTGGAATTGGACATGGAAAGTGCTGACAAATACAGTATCGAATTTGCAACATTATGGTCAAAATATGAAAAGTCGAGAGACGACCATAGTTCGTCGAGTCGTCACACCAAGGAAACTCTGAGACCAAAACCAGACCTTAAACTGCCGAAACTGAACCTCATAAAATTCGAGGGTGAGGTGAGGCAGTGGATCCCGTTTTGGGGACAATTTTCGAAAATTCATGAGAGTGACAACATCGACGATCACGACAAGTTCCAGTACTTACTCGGAGCCATTCCTGAAGGTACCCCTGCACGTGGTTTGATAAATAGCTTCCCGCCCTCAGCAAAAAACTATCCAAAGGCCATCGACCATCTCACCCAACGTTACGGACGCGAAGAGTTACTTATAGAAGTCTACATGCGAGACCTACTCAACTTTGTGCTACGTCAAGTAAGAGAAGATAAGCTGCCCCTAGCTTCCCTATACGATAAACTTAATACTCAATTACGTGCACTTGAGTCTCTTGGATTAACCTGCAACAAGTATGCCGTAATGCTCTACCCACTAGTAGAATCTGCTCTACCGGAAGAGTTACTAAAGACCTGGGAAAGAGAGAGGAGAGCAAACAAAGACAGCACATCGAATACACTATTGACGCAGTTATTGGAGTTCCTAAAACAAGAGGTTGAGAGCACACAACGCATCGACATGGCCAGGTCCTGCTTCTCTGAAGAGTCGCCTTCCACACCCATGCCGACAACATCTTGTTTTGCATCAGCTCCAGCCACTGAACCCAAAGTAAGAGCTTCAACGAGTAGAGATGACAGCTGTATCTGGTGCACCAAACCCTACCATTCCAGCGCTCAGTGTGTAAAAGCCGCGAACCTAACGATTGACCAAAGAAAAGAGCACATCAAAAAGATAAAGGCTTGTTCCATATGCCTCTCCAAGAGTCACAATTCCTTCAAATGCGGAAGTGCTGCAAGATGTCTGGCGTGTCTTAAAAGACACAACATACTTTTTTGTACAGAACTGCAGAAACTAAAACAAAAAAGCATTGAAGAAACGGCAACGAATAAACAAGAATCGTCAAAACCTGATAAACAAGAACCAAAGGTAAACAAAAACGACAATAACAAAGTTTGTTTGACATGCCCTAACTTGACACATGACTGCACTGTCACTTTACTGCAAACCTTATTGGTAAAACTCCGATATAACAATAAAGAGTTTGTAGTTCGAGCTATGATAGACAGTGGAGCACAAAGGTCGTACATCAAAAAAGAGTTAGCCAAAGATCTCAGTCTGCCAATATCCGGCGAAATAAAACTCGGACATGTAGTCTTTGGTGGAGTCGTTACAGAGCAGACCAACCACAAAATTTACAAAATATCGGTTTCAAATCTGGATGACACATACTCGCATGATCTAGAAGTACTAGACCAAACTCAAATTTGTGGAATAATACCAAGAGTACATCACTGCAAAATATTAGAAAATTTATGGCAACATGGTGTAACGCTAACCGACGTAGGGCGTCAAATCCCCGAGATAACCCTTTTAATTGGCGCCGACTACTGCGGGCAGCTACTTACATCACAAATCATACAATTAGATGATGGACTCACAGCTGTATACACTAAATTAGGATGGACCATACAAGGCCTTATGAAGGTACCATCTATAAATAGTGAAACTATAACCACAAACTTAAACATCGCTGAAATTTGGAATCTTGAAGCTCTGGGCATCAGAGATCCAGCTGAAACAAAAGCCCAAAGAGATCATGATGTAGAAGTGATGAAAAATTTTGAAAAGACCATCAAGCGAAATGAAAACATGCGCTATGAAGTAAATCTACCGTGGAAAGAAGATCATATGCCTCTACAAACCAATAAAGAGCTAGCAACACGGAGATTACAATCTACTACAAAACGTCTGTTAAAGATGGATAACTATGAAGCATACGAGAAGGTTTTTCATGATTGGGAGAAGATGGGCATAATAGAAGAAGTTCTAGACGATGATGAAATTGGGCATTACCTTGCTCATCACGCAGTTATCAAAGAATCTAGTTTAACTACTCGTGTCCGACCCGTATTCGACGCTTCAGCCAAAGATAGATGTAAAAACTCGCTGAATAACTGCTGAGAAAAGGGTGTAAATTTACTAGAGGTTATTCCTATACTCCTGACACAGTTTCGTATTAACCCTGTTGGTGTAACCGCAGACATAGAGAAGGCATTCTTACAGATATCGCTAAACCCAGATGATCGAAAATTTTTGAAGTTTTTATGGTGGAAATCAAAAGATAGACAAGAGATGAAAATCTACAGCCACTGTAGAGTGGTATTCGGACTTACTTGTAGCCCATTTTTATTAGAAGCCACGATAAATTATCATTTGCAAAGAGTTCCGCCACAATTTATTAAAACGGCGACTAGATTACAACAATCTTTTTACGTAGACAACGTCGTTACTAGCCTGGAAGAGAAAGAAGTTTATCAATTTGTATCTGAATCCAAACAGTTGATGAACAACGGCAAATTCAATTTGAGAGAGTGGGTGATAGCTCCAATGAAGGAGCATATACCTGAAAAATCTACTTTATCCGTATTAGGAGCAATGTGGAACACTACTTCTGATGAAATCTTTGTTAACGTCAACATTCCTGCCCAGGTGCCAACTAAGTTAACCAGAAGAGTTCTTTTATCGGTGGCACAAAGTGTGTTTGATCCTATTGGATTCACGGCTCCTACTACACTGATCCCTAAGTCATTGATTCAGATGTCATGGAATATCGAAGGAGCCACTTGGGATGATGTACTACCACAGCACATATGTGAGGATTTTAAGAAGTGGTGGGAACAAATACACCTATTATCTGAATGTCGAATCCCACGTAGACTTATTGTAGGTACAGTATGCACATCAAACATATCGATACATTGTTTCAGTGATGCGAGTCAGAAATCCTTTGCCTGTTGCATTTTCATTCGATCTGAATTAGATAAGAAAGTCAATGTTCAACTCGTATTGGCGAAAGCGAGAGTAGCTCCAACGAAACAAAAGTTAACTATCCCACGACTAGAGTTAATAGCAGCACTCATATCTACCCGTTTATGCAATCAAACTAAGGAAGCTTTGAAAATTAACTGCCCTACATACATGTGGGCAGACTCGACAGTGGTTCTAGCTTGGATTAAAAATCTACAAGGTCAATGGACGGTGTTTGTGCAAAACAGAGTAAGAGAAATCCGTCAGTCATCAGATATCAGATCATGGCGGTTTGTACCAGGTCAGATGAATCCAGCAGATCTTCCATCAAGAGGTTGCGACCCAAAAACACTTATAGAATCTAAATGGTGGGAAGGTCCACAATGGTTGAAACTAAGCGAAGAAAACTGGCCTCAGCCGACAATTCCCGTTGATGACGAGCACATAAGCGAGGAAACTGTGCAAACAAAAGTACTTATAAATCTAGAGGCAACCATCTCACATTTTAGTGACAGGCTTCTGTACTTTGCCAAATATTCAAAGCTATTGAGAATGTTTTGCTGGATATACAGATTTGTAAATAATGCACGAGGCCTAGTTATCAAGGGACAGCTGTCATACAAAGAAATCGAAGATGGTGAATTAAGATTATTTAGATTGCTGCAAACGGAGTGTAAACGTGATACACAAATAAGAAAAAGTGATGTAACGATATTACAAGATGAAAATGGATTATGGCGAGTACAAACTAAACTATTACTGTGCGACGAACCACAGGATTACAGAACTCCAGTACTATTATATAGTAATCACCCTATAGTTGAGAGACTAGTTCGGCAAAGACATGAAAAACTGTGTCACGCCGGTGTACTGACACTTATGACTGTTTTACGTGAAACATATTGGATAATAGGCATACGCCGTTTAGCAAAGAAGATTGTCACCAATTGCGTAAAATGTAAGCGCTTTAAAGTTCTACCAGCTGTCACTACACCAGCGCCACTACCTAAATGTAGAACAAACGAATTTTCGGCAGCCTTCCAGACATGTGGCATTGATTACGCTGGTCCCCTGCTACTGAAGTCAAAAGAGAAAGCTTACATAGTACTTTTTACATGCGCAGTATATAGAGCAGTACATTTTGAAGTCGCTACATCTTTATCGACGGAAACTTTCTTGATGGCTCTACGAAGGTTTATAGCGCGTCGTGGAAGAGTCTCTACTATTTATACGGACAACGGCACTAACTTCGTCGGCGCAGCGAGGCTCTTAAGAGGAATAGATTGGAACGCTATACAAGCCTCGCCTGATTTAAAACCAATTAAATGGATATTCAATCCACCTTCAGCTCCGTGGTGGGGGGGATGGTGGGAGAGACTCGTTGGATCAGTCAAGGACTTGTTACGTAGAGTATTGGGAAAAGCGTCAGTGACTTATGTAGAGCTCGAGACTGTATTGTGTGACTGCGAATCAGTAATCAACGCAAGACCACTAACATGTGTAACTGAGAACAATACGTTATCTCCGATCACACCAAATAACTTTCTACAGAGCATCCCAAGAAATGAAATACCTGAAATGGACTTTGCTTATGGACTATGCTTGTACATAGAGGAAAAACGAGGTCTAGCACAACATTAAAAATTGGTGACGTGGTACTTATCGAAAGTCAAGATAAAAGAGTAAATTGGCCACTAGGAGTGATCGAAGAACTCTTTCGGGGCAAAGACGGCTGCACGCGAGTGGCCAGAGTTCGCACCGATCATGGGGAGCTAACTAGAGCGGTACAAAAACTTTACCCTCTAGAAGTTTCTCCATGATTGGTGCCAAATTACATATTCCTCATAAATTGTTCCTTCAATTATTATTTTTTTGTGTGTGTGAGGATGTTGAGATAATGTGATCTCTTTAATGAATATTTGAATGTGTAGGACTTCACTTGTTCTGTGTCAAATAAACGTCTTAAAAAATATCCAAAATCGTGTGGTTTGCTTTTACCTAAAATAACATAAATAATATATAAATAATAGTAAAATCGCCTCTAAACTGCGATATAGTGAAAAACCGGTGATGTATTAACTTTCATATGCATTTAGAAAAGCAAACTGATTTTAATATTATGGATAGTCTTAAATTTTTTATAGAAGAAATAGATGAACATTATTGATATGGATTTCTTACATTTTGAAACCTGTGTTATGTAAATTAAATATTATTTCATGTACGGTTTATAATAAACCTTACCTACATAAATCAACGTATGTTACATATTAATTTGATATATCTATTTTCGAATATTTCATAGAGTGGTTTAATTGAGTCCCAGGAGGACCCATGACATTAAAAGACCCATGTATACAGTCAATATTGCAAGTTCATACTGGTTCTCATACGTTCTGGTTTTGTCTGTACTCACTTTATAGAAAATAATAGTTATAAGAAAAAACAAATTCCAGCCAACTTCCAATCGGAGTGGGATGAGATAATCATTCTTCGTTTTGATGAAATTCTAAGATCTAAGGGCTGGTGGACTCGGCGCGATTATTATGTACATACAATGTATGTGTGAAAGGCTCTCTGGTGCGGTGACAGGCTCACTTTGAGTTCAGTTCAGTCAGTTGAGACCTAGATATGCCTTCGGATGAAAGAGATTTTGCAAATCTTACGATGTCCTTGGTAAGTGTCCATAGGCAGCGGTGACCGTTTACCATCGGGCGGGGCGAATGCTTGTTTGGCACCTTGTGAGAAGGCCTGAGGATATTTAGAATAATTAATAAATCTAACCTAATTTTTTTTTTTGTACAATTAGTTGGTTCCAATTATCGGTGACAACTTTCATTTGTACAATTGTAATGGTCTGGGGCAAGAAGCTTTCAGCCTCGGGCTTAATGCCCAGTTATTGAAGAACTTGTTATAAAATTAATATTATTACCTATTCGCATCTCTTCATATTATACCACTGAAAAGCATAGTAACAAGCATTCATGTAGATTATGTAAACTGTGTATTTCATAGAGTTAATAAAGTTTCATAGTGTTATCTACGTAATATAATAGGTCTCTTGCGACAAGTATGAATCAATTACACTAGAAATATTACTTAAAGATCACCGTTACCATGTACTTTATAGTTATTTATATATATATATATATTACTATATATTTTAGCTTCTATATCAAAACGTGCCAATCCCCAATACTACGGAGAAAAGGACAAAGAAAGTATTAGGTACTAATGTGTCAAATTTAATTAAAATATTGTCTATTGTAGACTTTCACAGAACCTTTGATAAGGACTCTAAGTTTTAAGTGAATCTCGTTAGTACATAGCCTATAGAAACCGCCGTGACCTTTCCAACGAACTATGTTGGGGTCAGCCACCGCTCTAACCTGATACGACTACCAGTTGTTATTCGACGCAGCTGCCATCTGATTCCTGTAAACCTTCTTCACGCCAACAACATTCGTCATATATGTTTTTAGGTAGTCTAGCGATCATAACCGTTGGTAAAGTATAGGTAGTGCCATCCACGAAGACGCGCCCCACTATTCTTCCCTATAGTTTATAGTGTAAGTGAGCAACCCTCCACTAATGTATGAGTACCGTGCACTGATTACCTATGAGATGAGTGCACACGCACACTACCATTTTATAGGCTCGTGTCATAGGCTTCGGATCCCGCGTCCTCCTCGACTAGAAATTGGTGGGGCTCGTCTTCGTGGATGACACTATCTATACCATTGGCAACTGTGACAAACAACTACTCTGCGGCACGTAGAGAATTAAGTACTTAGATGCCCGGCTTCTTAGCACAGCTAAACGTAAGCCTAACATACCTAAGAAGTGTTGATAAAACTACATACAAAATATAACAAAAAAAAAACTATGTAGGTTTTGTATTGTTTGTGATGTTATTTACCTCACAAAATTGTAACTTCCGGCTATCCTTCTAAGGGTGAACACATTGTTGTTCACCTAATGCGGAACACCTCGAAATAAAACAAGTTCTTTATGTCAACTGAATTGGATATCAGGGTCAATAAACAATATAAACAAGTTGAATAATACTACCTACAAAGATGGTGGTAAGTAGGTGTATGGGTATTACTTATACCCCTCTGCCTACCCCTTCGGGGACCCTTGTGGGAAGGCGTGAGGATATTCATATTATTATATTATTCTTAAATAATAAAACATTTATTTGAATTGAATCTACTTATATATATATATCTACAAATCTATCTACAAATAAATAAAATTGGAGTGTCTGTAATATTAAAATAACCGCTTTTTACTAAATGCATATGGATACAGGGTACATATGTACCAAAATAAATTGTCTTACAATTTTTGTCTGTCCGTTTGTTCCGGCTAATCTTTGAAACGGCTGGACCGATATATTTATAAAAGGTCGATAAAAAGTCCGCGATTGTATAGCACGGCAACCGCGGCTCTTACTGCAAAACAATAATGCAACCGGGCAAATGCATTCAGATGTGTTTAAATATTAATACTTTTGGTTGCATATAGGTATTGCATGTGAAGGGTAAAGATGATTTCGTTATCGTGAATGTGGTGCGCACTAGGACTTGGGTTCAAGAGCTACAAGAATAAATAGATGGTCTCAATGGCAGTGCGCCCGCGCATTTCAAGCCGAGAGCCGGTCTGGTGTGTGCGCTGTTCTTAATAATAATTTCGCGAAGTATTGGGTGAGTATTTTATTTGTTTAAATTTCAAAGTCAAATGGAATTTATTTAATAATAGTAGCTAGCTAGTAATATTTTAATTTCTTTTATGTGTTTCTACACTTTTTTTAACATATCGGGGACATTATGTCCTTTGTTCGATAACAATGCAATTGTATGCTCCGGTAACAAAGAAAAACTAAGTAGGTGTCGTTATATTTATATCGTAATTCGGCTTACATCAGTAGCTGAAGAAAATCTGAAACTGAATTGGATATTGACAATTACGTAATTATAAAATTATGTTGATTTGTACTGAGTTGCAAGTTATTAATTAATTTTATTTATAAAATACGCTCTACGGCCTGCCCATCCCATGAGGTACTCGGCGTGATGATATGTATGTATTTATAACTATACATTTTCAATATTATTGTTAATGTATTGTAAATAAATGAAGTATTAGGGTGAACATCGTGACCAATACTCCATTGTGACAGGTTCGCTTGAATAATACAGAGGTGGCTGTTACATTCCTGCCTACCATTTCGGGGAGGCGGGAATTATTAAATTTTAAATTCACTATCCATTTTCTTTAAGCCATGAACTTAATTATTAACAATTTATAAATATGCAATAATAGTTAAGTTTTAATATTGTCTTTAAAATAATTAAATTAGTCATTTGTTTTACACAAAAGAAACCTCACTGTCTGAAAAAAAATCGGAAAAATATAACGTGATTATTAAAACTGCACCTAAAAATATATATCTGGCGGAAAGTGGGTGTGTGGGTACTACCTTTACACTTCTACCCCTTCGAGGCCCTAGTAGGAAGGAGTGAGGATATATTATTATTATTATTTAAACTGATATAAATGTTCAGTGATAATAAGAATGAAGATGAATATTTATTATTTACCTATATCATATTTTGGCTTGATAAAAGTCGATATGCTATCATAATCCGGGAATTGATTGATTGATAATTAGTTTCTTATCAATTTATATATTAGAGTTGTTATTGCCTCGTACCACCAGTGGTGTCATTAACATCATCCAATAAAGCAGTGATTACATAGGCGGACCTATTAATAAATATGGTATGTAATTCAGTTTCTTACCTGCTATATACATTAGAGCTGTCTTGGCAGAGTCGTTTACTCGTAATCGGGCTCGTCAAGATTGTTGACTCTATTCCTGTATACCAATGTTCTGAATTAAAGCACAGTGAATAAGTAATAATAAATAAATACCTTAGGACAATTCCACACAAATTGACCTAGTGCCAAATTAAGCAAAGCTTGTGTTATGGTAACTAGACGACGATATATTTACTCATATAGATAGATTTATACATAAACAGGACATTAGACATCCAAGACTAAGGTACAAATACGCGTGTTCATCACACAAATATCTGCCCTCAGCGGGATTCTGTCAACTCAGTTTTTGTCACTTTTAAATTGGTCATATCAAATGCATATGCCACTGAATCATTCCATTTTTGAAAGCTCTAAACCGGCGAGACCGAATGGAAAGACTAATGAAAGTGGATGAAACGAAAGCGATCTGTATGCCTAGATAGAGTTGACGCTCTTCTGCCACTGTCTATATCCTGAAAGACTCGGCGTGATGACATGTCTATTCGCAGTATTCGATGCTGTGAAAAACTGTATATAAATCACTGTCTCATCAGGAATGCTTTGGAAGTTAAAAAAAAGTAATTTCTCGCCCCGATGCAAGTACCTGTTCAATGCCGGTGCGAATGATCTAAATGCGATATGAATACTGGACTTTATACTCTGTATTGCTAACGTACATATTATTTCAGATAACCACATGTCACGTGTCATTGCATGTACTGATCCCTTATTTCATAGATAATTAAATTACCCTGATAGTGATAAATCGATGTAAAGTTGCAGTTTATCGGCGAGTGCTATGAAGTTTTACTGCGTAGTCTGAATGATAGTTTGTAAGTTTATGAATATCCCATTTCTTCTATAATATATAATACCTTTAATACCTTGGGACAATTCCACACAAATCGACATAGCCCCAAATTAAGCAAAGTTCGTAACTAGACAACGGTATACATACTTATAAAGATAGATATATACATACGACATCCAAGGCTAGGGTACAAATACTCATGTTCATCACACAAATATGTGCCCTCAGCGGAAGTCGAACCCGCGTCCTCGAGTTTCGAAGCCAGGAGCTCTAACCAATAGACCAGACGGTCGTGTTTTATATATTCACGCTTTCTCGCAGGTATAATAAGCACAGGTATTACAAAACTCTCCCTATGCCGCTCATATTCTCGTATTTACGTGCCATCAAGAATAAAGCAAGAATATACGTATGGTTTTGAATTTCCTGTCTACTATACACAGGTTTCCTCACGATGCTCTCCTTCAACGCACTTCTCGTGTTGTGTACGATGAAAAATCACGATACTTAAGTTCTGGTAATAAAAACACACCGGCTGTACCAGTGATTCCAATTCGAATTTGATTCGATTCGAACTTGCAATATTTGCGTTGCAGGCCACTATAAGATCCATTCGCTCATAGGCTCATTGTATATAGGAGTTAGGCTCGAGTAGTTTATCTAAAGCATCGCATGAAAGTGCTATATATCAAACTTATCTGCAAGATAAGTGTTGTAAATAAATATGGATGTTATTAATATGTTGGTAACTAAAACGATGCGAACGAATTTCTGAAAGCTCGCGACTTTAATTGGTCTGATTAAGTTACAAGCCGTTATCTATGGTTATGTGCTCGTATTTCTTGCAATGTTATAACTTCTGACCTTCGGATGGATCAGGTAGTGGACCATTAAGCTATAGTACATAATTATATACACCACGCCGAGTCCCTAACGGGGTAGAGAGTATAGAGCGCAAGTTCTCCCTAGGCTTACATACCTCTTTCGCTTCGTTTACATTAATCAGTCTCTTCATACATACTCGTCGGTTTCGAGTACTCTTGACGTGAGTATATAGTATAGTAACTATAGTAATCAGAATCATTATCCCAACTTGGATTAGATAAGGTACATCACTAAAAAACACGCGTAATACAATCTTATATTATACGTGCTGTAATTCTTTAAGCAATTACATGAAAAAACCATTTGATGCACTTAAGAGTTACATTTAATTAGGAAGATCCCTCTTTAATAAAATGTAAATAAAGAATAATTTGGACATAAAATATGTTTTAATTATAGGTAGATATGTGATAAAACTCATGTCCATACAATTGCAGTCGTTGTAAGCAAATTAATATTTAAGTTAAGCAGAATTTGTTTAAACGCGCAAAATTATAAAGTTAGTAATCCGTTTCTTAAAAAAAATTGCATTAAGTAGCCCGTAAACTTACTTACTTATTATATACTTATTAGTGGTCTTATATGTATTTATATTTATTGAGTAAAAATCCCGATAAAGGCTAGGCCTACTAAAACCTGATGACTCGAGCAAATAGTAGTATAACAGTAGGTGAGTAGTTTATCTTGCGCACAAAGTTAACATATGTCTTAACCATAAGGTCCCTATACACCTACCTGGTATGTGGTATATATATCAGTGGTAGAGGGAAGTATGCATATAAGAAACCAAGTGTCTGGCTGATTCTGCCATACTTGAGGACCAGGCCAAATAGTAGGTAGTCAGGCGTTACTCGCGTTCGAAGTCGACAGAGGAATCGGGTACCTCGCTTGCCCCGTAGAATGTGTGCGAACTTATTGAGACCTTTCAATGTCCGTGTAAGCCAAATGGGTCAGATGTCGACTAACATTAAGGTCATTCGCCAGCGTCTAGCAAGATCCCGGAAGTAGGATATCAGACGTCACTTAGAGTGCAGCGGCCTGAACCCAATTGCTAACGGATGTATGGTTGGGGTGACAATGGGCGCGCTTGGACGCATGTAACTGCACGCCGCTAGCTAATATTAGCTTTAGTTCTGATCATTATATAGAGAAAAAGGTTAGTTTAATAACAATTCCGTGTAAAGATAGAAGATATCAGACGTCACTTAGAGTGCACCGGCCTGAACCCAATTGCTAACGGATGTATGGTTGGGATGACAATGGGCGCGCTTGGACGCATGTAACTGCACGCCGCTAGCTAATATTAGCTTTAGTTCTGATCATTATAAAAAGAAAAAGGTTAGTTTAATAACAATTCTGTGTAAAGATAGAGGTTGAGAGTAAATTAGCATAAACTCACTCACTCAAGCCTTCCCATAAGGGTCCCCGAAGGGGTAGGCAGAGGTGTATAGGTAGTACCCACACACCCACTTTCCGCCAGAGATATATTTTAGGTGCCAACGTGACAGAAGGCGAGTCTATCGCCGTTACTCAAGTACGACTATTACATACGCCTTTGAATTGCTTCCCAGACGTATGCAGGTTTCCTCTCGATGTTTTACTTCACTGTAAAGCTCGTGGTGTGACTAATCACTGTACATTATACATATTATGTTCCACCATCGCCAATTGGCGGTCGTGGTCGCCGCACGCGGCGAGAGGAGGCCTTGACAGAGGCTATTCATTCGCTTGACGCACACGTGGTCATAATAGTCACCCATCCATATGAATATTTTGCTCATTTATTTCCCGTACAAATTAACGCGTTTTTCTACGTTTGCCTTACAAACGTAGAAAAACACAAGAAGTGAGATTAACCAGTTTGGTAAATGTTCGAACAAAAAATATGAACTCGTAATTTTCATTTAATATTGTAACATTTCGTTGAGCTATTTTTTGTTACGATTTTTTACCGAGGTTTCGTATTTTGTGTGTAGTTATTCAACTGCCAGTGTTTTGAAGGAAACTAGTTCAAAAGAGCCATTTTAGAGCAAATTCTGTTTATAATGTTTATTTATTTATTTATTTAATATTTTGCAACAGCTTACAATTTTTATAAACTGACAATATACCCTGATGGGCGTAGCAACACAATAATTTTCTTATTCCTTAAATTAATACATACTTCAAATAATTAAATTTACTTAAAATTATGATAACATTTATACCATTAAAATTTAAAATTATTTAATATTTTGCAACAGCTTACAATTTTTATAAACTGACAATATACCCTGATGGGCGTAGCAACACACTAATTTTCTTATTCCTTAAATTAATACATACTTCAAATTATTAAATTTACTTAAAATTATGATAACATTTATACCATTAAAATTTAAAATTATTTAATATTTTGCAACAGCTTACAATTTTTATAAACTGACAATATACCCTGATGGGCGTAGCAACACAATAATTTTCTTATTCCTTAAATTAATACATACTTCAAATAATTAAATTTACTTAAAATTATGATAACATTTATACCATTAAAATTTAAAATGTTTTGAGATCAAGGCTAGTTAGAATTTAATGTTATAATGTAATCCCTATAACTAATGACAACGTAATGTGAGTTTTATATGAAATTTGCTCTGTTTACAAGAAACTCAAACGAGACCTTCAGGTTGCCCATCGATCAGCTCTATAAAAAAGTTTTACATGTTCGTCAGATTGCCTACAAATACACAAAACCGTTCTCAAGTCCGCACCCTTTACTAAACCGTGTCTCAACAAAAACGAATCATGCTGATCGTTTCCTTAGAATTGCTCATTTAAATTATTACCATTGTTTCCATCTATTGTATCATAAAAGACAGCCCAGAAAATCAAGCGTACAAGATAGTTTAACTATCATTAAAACATTTATATTGAATCTTAACTGAAAACCTTCTTCATTTCATTCATCAGCATACTTTCATCAGCAATGTAAAATAAAATTATAATGTTAGGAAATGTCATTAAAACCATTCTTCTCCCTCTCTTTCTTTCTCACATCTCCCAAACCTCTAGTTTTACTCTTGTTGAACTTCTCATGTTATGCTCATATATTTTACCTTCATACATCTCCTTTATTATTATTATTTATTTTTTGAGCACACCACACAAACACTTTTTTACACACATCAATATTTGATTGAGAATCACTCGTAACTTTTTGTTTCATTCCTGTTCTTTACGAATTAATTATATACTTTAATTATTGCTTACGAATTGTTTTTCTGTTTTTAGCTATAGGTATGTGTATGCTAATTTGTTTATAAGCAATTTTGAAATTTCTGACGTGTGTATTATTGTGCTTGAAAAAATGATTTTTTTTATTTATGAGACTAGACGTACCGCGTGGTTTAAATACTTCTATAATTATAAATTATATAATAAAAAAAAAAAAACAAGAATGAGCTTTGCTGCCACTTTATTTTATTTTTTTATAAAACTAGCTCTTTTCACTCAGGAATGATTTAGCTCTCCAAAGGTGAATGTTAATTTGGTTTAGTAGGTTTATAATGTATCCATTACAAAGTTTTAACCAATCAAATCTTTTGTAATATTAGTGTAGATACATTTTATCGTGTTTTAAATTACCTACTAGTGGGGGCTGGGTTACTAGCGATAGCGATGACTCAGACTCCGACAGATCTACAAGGCTTGCGGAGTGTTTTCCAATATGCTTCCTAGTTCGCTGATTTAATACATGTTGTAATAACATTATTAGCACATAATTATGGGTACACTATTTCAATCGGAAATTAGTTCTAGTTAGTGCTAAAAGCTAGATAAT